>JAANDG010000133.1:0-297244 GCA_036852015.1 Pelodera strongyloides | reverse complement strand
AAAACTTATAAGAAATAAAAAAAAACATACTTGAAAAGAAAATATGATGAAGAAAAAGAGCCAAATGGACAACCAGAAGCATCTGCCACCTTTGTCACGAGCACGGGGAATTGAACCTAGACCGTGGGCAGTGGTCTTCGTCAGAAACGAGAAGATTTCACGTTTGGCCTTAAAAATATGGTTTTCAAATGTATTTATATCAACGAAAACAACCACAGTACGCTAAGCTTACATAGTGAAAATATGATGAAGAAAAAGAGCCAAATGTGTGGGATGTTCAAGAGTTTCTTCATATGAGCTTTTGATAAGTCATAAGCTCATATGAACCTTACTTTACCCATTTTGAGAAATTTCTTACCGGCTCTTCATCGGGTAATGCAGTGGATGGTGTTGAATACCTAACGTCCAAAAAAGATCCAACCATATCTAGGACCTTAACGTTAAGGTTGACATTAGTATGACGACAACTTGCTGGATTACATTAATTCAAATAAAACATATGCAAACAGGTATAATAGAAATTAAGAGCTGAATAAAAATGAGTGTGTATGTTTGTAATAGTCAATTTTGGAGCGGTTTTATGCGGGGGGAAACCGGGGTACTTTTGCCGCTTGGATGATTTTATGAAAAATCGCTTCATTGTTTCACTAAAGGTGAAGAGTTGAGCGTTTTTTGCACCGTTAATCTAGTAGTTTCGAGTACCTTAATAAAGCTACTACTTCAGGAGTTCGCTTCGGAGCATGATATACAATTAAATATCTTTTTTTCGACGAAAAAGCCACATGGTGTCTTATTATCCTTTACTGATCACTCACACGTTCGTATCCGAGCGTGTAAAACATACGTTAACTTGTAATGTAAAATATGAGCATACAAAGTGACATAATAAGAATATTCCAATGATTAGCTATTCGATTTATGGAAACCTGGTCATTGCATTCAACTTAAGCTGTGAGTAGGTAGGAATTTTCAGGCAAGACCATTATTATTGTTAATATTCAAAGGTGGAGTTGTGTCCCATTTCTCTCCCCAGGTGTGCCACTGGACAATAGAGGCACCAGTCACTGACTGCAAAGGCTAATTATTTCTTGAACCACCTTTCATAACCTGAACACCTTAGACAAAATTGCATTGGAACAGGTGTGCGAGCGATATTTGTTAGTATTCCGATTGATTTGAATACTTTGTTCTCTTTCTCAAGTTTTAGTGTTTTCAGCGAAGCTTAGCTCCTATTGAAATGGACAACTACTGACACTGAGCTTTCACTATTATTGTGGATAAAGATAACCAAATATCAAAACGTTTTATTAATAAGCAATAATTGAAAAGGTTCTACTGCGTCTGTACATCAAAATATGTCAACTTGAATAAAGTAACTGAGCTCATTGGGTATTGCAAAACGATGAAAAAAAATATCACTGAGGAATTAGAAAAAGAACATTGTTATTGTCATCGATGTACATAACCCAATGATCCCAAAGAGTAACAAATAAACATGAACTATGACTTAGAAAGACCGCTTACCGGGAGCAGCACGTCAGGGTCACAAAATAAGTGCAAACTTTTCTGCCATGGTTCATGTATGAGCTGATTAAAGGGTAGGCAACGGGGCAAGTGTTATTAATTTGTATTTAGCTACAATTTGTATTTAGCGACTTTGCGGTCGCAAAGTCATCGTTAAGAATATGGCAATGTGGGGCGGTTTTATTGTTATCCTTTATAGAGCAAAGAAAGTAGCAAGGAGTGCGAGCACTGGGAAACCGAAGAATCCAAGCATCTGCGAGGCAGCGTTGGCAAACGCCGAAGGTTGCTGAAAAAAAAGAAATATCGTCAAGACAACAGAAAAATAAATATGCAGTGTCTGAGCAGTTTCTCAGGGTTTACAGTTTTTTTACTGTTTCTCTTTTCGCAGCTTTTTGCCCTTCATTTTGCTTTAATTCTGATGTCGACTTCAGCTATACTATACTAATCCCTTTTCAAATTTTCTGATATAAAAGCGGGCTTGTAATTCTTTACAACCTTTCCTTGTCGGGAGTTGATGTTACGTGTGAAATGCGTCACGCACCGTTGCCTCAAGGACAGGGGGTTGTGGTACCAATATAAACGATTCTCACAAAATCGAGTATATTCACACATATTCACAATCGTACAATTTTCGGTGCAAACATAATACGCATCTTAACGAGCCGAAATGCAAGCTATCACATCTTGAATGTTTGTGTGAGAAATTGAGAAATCCCCCCCCCCTTCAACTTGGTTTCTTTGTCAAATACAGTTTACCAAGAAAAAAAAAACTATAGTCACACCCAAAGATTAGCTAATCTAGTGAACATTTGATAGTAGAACCGTTTCGTTTTTTTCGCTCATAAGTGCCGTGTGCAAACGGGGTTCACACTGGGCAAATAAACCGTTTGTCAACAAAATACAGAAGTGTCTAGCACATTAACACGCTTCATCAATAAGAAAATTGGTTATGTTGTTTCAAATGTATCTAAACTAAATAAAGAGCAGATTAGAGTTCATTGCGTACGCTGCGTGAACGAACACAATATGGTTGTAGAATGTGTTTACTAAATTATTAAATCTTGTTTTTTCTCTCTTATTTGTGAAAAGATAACCAATATCAAACACCAATATCAACATTTTTCTTGTGTCTGACTGAGGCTTCAACGTTTTTGATTGCGGTGTGTTTTTTAGGTGCTGATCAGACTTTTTTGCATAATACTGATATAAAACTATGTAGTGTTATTCTTCTCATTACCAAGTACTTGTTTTTGAAGTAACATGTGTGAAATGTTTTAGGGTTTTTTTGTGAACATTTCAGACTGAAATTTTATACTATGCAAATAAGCAGTGGACCAAAGAGCAAAACATTAACTAACAACGGCATTTCTACAGTAATTTTTGGAGATATTCTTTAAATGACCAAAGCATCCTTCCATGTGCTAACTATAAGTGTAGCAGTGGATTTAATGAAGTAAATGGGAGTGTTTTATAAAACATACCGTCTGAGCGCTCTCCAAGTGGATGATCGGTTCCTCGTGGACGTTGGATGGCACGTCTCTAGCAACTGACTCCTACAAAATGATTTTGTTATATTACAGACGAGATGAAGTATAGTAATAGACCTGCTATCAGATGCAAAAATCCTCCCTACATAAAAACAGTCATCAGGCAGTGGAAATAAATACTCTCCATACAGTTGATTCTCAATTTAAATACCTGTGATGTTGCCTCAGCCATCTCTTCGGTCTTAGTAAGGGTCTCGGTTTCCGCCTCAGCGCTCAATTCAGTTGTTGACATCTAAACATCGAACCAATCATGTATGTTGTTTATACAAAACTGCATTTTGTGCTCAAAATTAACAGTGTGACAAATCGCTTCGAAAACATTAACACAGTGGTTCTTAGTTGAAACAAAAATAAGCCTGTATGAAGCTGGGCATTAATGAACCCCTTTGCATAACATAAATAGCCGGTTACCATCTCAGCCATCGTTGCATCCTCGGTCATCTCACCACTGCTTTCTAGAGATTCAGACGGAGCAGACCTAAGAAATAAACATTTTTAAAGCAAAATGTGGTCAATCCGTATTCATTCATTACCACCAGCCAAATTATCATAAAAATTAATAAAAAAAATATTACAGCAATGTTATCTATCGTTACAATAATAATTGTCTCACATATTGACTTCATCGGCAAATGCGGCAGCAACGAAGAATAGCAGGGCATATATTTGGAAGTTCATTTCGTGTGTGTGCAAGGGTACCGGTATCAACTGAAACGGCAAAGCCAATAGTGAGATACGCAAACGTTTGATATGAAATACTCGTATTCGGCAGGTTAGTACAAAAGACGTATAAGTACAAAACAGACAACAAGTGAACATGGAACCATAGTTTAACTCATAATTCAAGCCAATGAAAGGAAGAGTGAATGTCAGCTCTGATTTTTACGCAATAAATAGTTACATATGCAAAGGATTTCAGTGCTTGTATTAAGGGGCGTGCTCTATATGAATCATTTGAAAACACACACCCTAAAATCATACCACAACAAAGCACATGTTTTTACGACAGATTTGTGAGCTGTCAATGAAAACTAATTGTGAATGTTTTAATTCTTTATTCGCCTTTTACTACAAACATATGAAGCATACGTTGAAGAAAAAAATCATTATAATATCACGTCATGCAGACAAAAAGTGACGAGAGTTCTTTCAAAATCAGAACCTAATCATATCAAAGATTATATATGATCGGCGATAGTTTTTAGATAATAGAGATATGATCCGGCATGTTTATTTATTATTAAAGAGAAAAGTTTAAGGATCGTATTTCGCGGAAGGGCCAAGAGGCACGCCTTTATTAGAAACATATGCACTTGGACTAATGTTTTGGGGGAAACATCATGGTCTACAAGCTTCTTTATTAACTAATGAAAGGGCAAAACGAAAGAATAATGCCAGCAGCTTGCTCACTGCCTGTACACCGCAGCGTACCAAATTGTTACTGTACTACATGTAACCTCACATTAGCTGAACGGCAAAGCCAGATAAATGAATGTACAGGAAGTGCAACATGACCTTAAGTTAGCTAGCTGTTACACATTCTTTAAGTTAATGTGTATATTGTAACAGGTTAACACTCGCCGAAGTGGTATATTAGCCTACAGAGGGTGTGGGGTTAAGCATTCTATGGAGAGGCGTTACCGAGAATGAAGCACCACATTGCGGGTGAGACAACCTTGCCGTCTTGATAGGGGTAGCGGGGGGCATGGCAAACACCGACGACTGGCGAACCTGTCCGCGGGTACTGTAAGCATTCAAGCAAGATATACATTCAGTGAGAGACTGGCCAGAGAGCACCCACAAACATGGCAAGCACCAGGCATGAAAGCGACTGTCGGTTTTGGATTGACAGCAACATAGGGACTGGCCTTATTGAATGCATTTCATGATATGCTCTGGGAATGTCTCTGAAGAATCAGCCGTTGTTTGACGTAAGAGTCGTAAGCTGATATCTTCTTTTCGAGGGAGTAGAGAGAAATGGGGTAGATATGGAGGAAATCGAAAAAAAAAAGAAATTATGCAAAATGATTAAAACCGAGTCCTTTTGAAATTCACGGTGCAAATAAATGCAAATCTTATGACACCATAATGGGCCAAGAACGGTGTTCCATACACGTCTATGTCTACAAGGTTTCCGAAATTTGGTTCCCTGTTTCTCTCTTTAAAAGCGAAAAACCAACGAAACTGCGAGAAAAATGGAAATGATGGGAATAGATAGCCGTTGTGAGCCTTTCCCTTTTTATGCAACATGTTGTAAACGATTCTTGCATTGCGCAGCTTCAGGGTCAGCGCCTTTCAATGGCCTTGCAACCGTCTTCCGTTTTTTTTTCAAGCATTGTCAGGGTCAATTAGATGGCGAACCTGATTAAGATATAATAAAAAAAAACAATAATGCGGAACTAATATTTAGACGATGTAAACAACCATACATCATACTATAGTAACGATATTAACCAAAAAGATTCCGGTTAGAAACAAGATAAGGTACAGGTAGTTAGTAGGAAAGAAACCAAAAAAAAAACAAGGATAATTTAATATAATATATATAAACTGCGTATATTCTGATGAAATTGTTCCTATTGGTAAATTGCTTGCGTGTTTGAAAGCAATTAATGTGTCATTTTTCCAGGCATTCTATTTCGCTATTCTAATTGTTTATTTAGGGCATTGCGTAACATTGGGATCATCATGTTCCATAGACTACCGGAAGGCGTTAGTTGTGAATTGACCATGAGCAAAAAATGATTCGAATAAAAGAAAACATACAGGATTTCCCCGAACTGGGTACTCTGTTGTAGATCATCTTTTCAGCAGAATAAACAGGAGTTTTTCTTATATCGCGAAAGGACTACACGATCATGTTGTAATCAATTTTCTATTATTTACTAAAATGTTTGATTGATTATTGGCCACGCGTAAATTCTGAATGTTTGCGGGCTGTCTAGATCTTAAGTAAACGAATTGCGTGAATGATAGTCTGTCAGTCGTTATTAGATTGAGTGTGCATTGTGGGTGGCAGAACTGGGCTTAGGTGTTCTGCTTCTTTAGCAATCAAGCTCGGCCAGCTAGCAAACAAACACAATAAATAGCAGCATTATACAAGCACGCAGAATGTTGGTGACTACAAGTGAAACCGCTCACAAATACAAATGTGTAACCGGAACTTCAGTGACTGTTTTGACAGTGTGCGAGACGGCCACCATTGACAATGACAGCAAAATCAAAGTGAAAACCTAGTGTATTGCCAATGGCTATGAGAAAGCATTTAGGGAAAGGGTAACCAGATGAAATAACTCACAAACCGTATCATCGTTACAACACGAGCGTCGCAAATCATGCACTTTTTAGCGTTAGCAACTATTTAGTTATGATTACACGTAGCCCTTTGGCAATCGTAGATACTGCAAAAAAAAGTGAAGCAAACGGACCCAAAATAGCATTTATGCGGCACATTTTTGAGCTCGTGCTTATATGCCCTGTTCTATAGGTATAACATTTGTTGACATGTTTGTATATGCATAGCGTGCGTTTATTTTAGTCATGTTGTTCGTTCGACTCACTTTCGCGCATCAATTGGGGGACGGCAAAACCACACAAACACTTTGGACATGGCTATTGCAGAAGGTGCGACATGGAAAGGAAGGACTCGGAAGCAAGGGCATAATTTATGTGTGTCTCTTCAAAACAACAAATGGTTTTACAAAAGCTGTTCGGTACGGTAAGGAAGATGAAACGCGTAAGGGGCTGAGTTAACTAACATGACCTGGTGTTATATACTGGATGTCCAAGCAAAAAATGCTTATCTATTGACAGGCCACTTTTTAAAAAACCTTGAGGGTCGCAAATGAACTTTCTGCAATTACTTCAGGGTTTATTTTAGTTTTTGTTTGCTCTTTGAGATCCCGCAGAGGCTCGAAGGCACGATCTTAGTTGTCAAAGTAGTGCTAACACACTTCCAAAACCCTCGAACATAAAGTCAAGGTGCCAACTTACCTGATGAGAGTGAACAGTCCTCAAATAGGTTGTCACCACAGAAAAAGTGCACAGTGCGTTTTGAACATTGGTTGGAAACCACGGTTCCTCACATTCAAACAGCCCAGCCTATTAATTGCGATTTAATTTAGTAGTTGTTTCTTTACTGCCTATGAAGTGTATGTGCATGCAAACAGTCTCACCAACAAGTTTACATTAAGTTTACATTGGAAGATGTCTGATTATGACTCAGTTTTTTTAACGGTGTCTATTGCATCCGTATTATACTTCAGGGTGTGTTCTCATATTTCAAGAGAAAATCTCAAAGCATAAGGTTGATTGTCTTAATGAAACCAAATAGCCTTGAGAACCGAAAAAAGGCGCCTCGTCCTGGGCGAGAGGAAAATTGCTGAAAGGTTAAAAATCGTGAGCCCGAATCAGTATCTACTGTGCTGATCAGAACTTCAACTTGGAACAAAGTGTTACTTCGAGGCGAGGTGGCACTTGAGCAAATAGAAAACATGTATCCAAAATCCACATTTTATTATTAAGAGCACACTAAAACAACGAATGTGAAAGTCACCAAGTGATGCGCCAAGAATAGGATATTTCGTTCAAAAATCCCAAGATCAGTTACAAAACAAGGCGTGGTGAACCTGCTATATAGCAGACCGGAAAACATTTATGTCTTTTAGTGTCATCATATATTTAGGACTGGAACACAAGATGATGATTTATAAGCGCTGCTACAAATTGAGACAAAACAGCAGACCAACATGGGAGAAAATTAGTTTAAAATTTGTCCTATAAAGGATGAAACCAGAAGGATTTCCTGGATTATGCTTTTAGGGAGAAATATAGGAGTGTAAAACATAAGATGTGCACACTGGCTATATAATATTACTAAATGTCAATTGCAGAAAATTTGTTACAAAAGCACAAGCCGTTTCCATTGCAAAATTTAGAATAAATCAACGTTTTCTAGTATAAGTGGGTGTGCCTTTTTTGCACTTTTGGTTTTATGTTCGTATTACGCAGACGCTATCATAAACTATTTGCCAAACTGTGTACTGTTGTCGCGGCCAGAACAATTTTGTTGATTAAGTTGTAATTTGATAGTAGTATGATGAAGTGAAAACAGCCAGTGAATGCATTAGGCAGGATACACTGTCAACTGCCTCATTTAGCCGCTGCTTGTTTTACGCACCAGACGTTACCTTGCAACACTCGTGATGTTTGGTTTCTTGACAACTTTTTTATAAACATATATAAGGTTTTATTTGCATGTTGATGCACAAACAAATCAGAAGAACAGATAGACATGAAAACCATACTAAAAACTTCTGGTATAAATAAACATAAATTATCGATTTACATTCAAAACTGGTAACGTAAAAGAAAGAATCGATAATTCCCAACAAGTGAGGACAATATTTACCTCTGTGAATCATTATTAAACCACATAACAATAAAAATTCCTGCGCATGATAAGACTGGATACGAACCGGTAACGAGAAAATTGCACTGTTAGGAGATCACTACTCAATGATAAGCATCAGATGCATTGCAAAACGATGACGAAAGGCACGAGCTAAAGCGCACAGTTGTGAGTGAAAGTTAATAAACACGATGGATATACAACACAAATGTATATTAAAAAATAACAAATAAGTATAAATATTCTGAACGCAAATAGAAATGTGTCAAATGACCAAATCACAAACATGTACTGAACATGTGCAGACAAATGTAGATAAATATGAGTAAAACTGAAAAAAACTAAGTCGCCAAACAAATAAGTTTGTTTGCAATCAAAACAAGATGAGCAATCATGAGAAAAAGGCGTTCGTGAGCGATTGGGGATATAGATACAATTAATTTGAATGATAAAACATTCATATGCCTTATAAACTAGTACGGCATTTAATCAAATATGGACATGGAACACTAGAATTAGTGAGTAAATAAAAAACCTGATGAGTATGGTGGAATCATTGTAGTTTTACAGCCTCAGCCATTCAGTTAGTGATCCTTTTGTTGGTCGAGGTGCATCTCGAGATCCTCACTGACAACATTCATCGAGTAGGCACCAGGCAACTCGCTGGTCTAAATGAGAGAGATTGTTGACTTTCATGTTGAACAATGCGAGTGATAGGCTCAGACCCACGTGTCTAAAGTGATTTTTTGCATGACTATATAAGAAAGCTTCAGATTTTCACAAATCTGATAGCGAAGACTAGTTTCCTACGGTATTGAACTGTGGAAGTTATTGAAGAAACTCGATCCTCAGATATGGACCGTGGAAAACAACCTTTGGGTACTTGTTCAATTGCCATAATAAGAAAATTGTGGCGAGCCGCTCTGTATATCTACCGCCGCGCACTGATGTACGGTGCAATTGTCTCCGAGGGTCATATTGTCTCTTATTAAAAGTATGCAGCAGATGTTTTTGATCCATCGACGGTTCATGTATGGGTATCGAGTTAAGCAAATAATATCCTCATTTCACTACCATAGGAAACGGGGTGTTTGTTATCATTTTTTCAAACACCTGAAGCTTTATAACACAAAAAAATCGTAATGGTTTTTATTACGTGGGCCTGTGCCTTTGAGGAATATGAAAACAACTCACAGCCATCTCCAACGATGAGCCCGGTAGCTCGGCAACAGTTTCCGGCCTTTCTTCCTCAAACACTTTGCAAGTTTTCTGCTCACTCTGAAATGTACCTAATTAGGAGAGACATTAGACTTCGTCATCAATTTAATATTCAACGATAGCTTGATTTAAATGAGAGAAAAAAAAACGATATTCACGTACCTGGTTAGACTCCACCGTGGAATTCTGCGTTCCAACTTCGCCCTTTGGCGCCGAAATGAGAGCTCGGCGGGCCTTGACTATCTTTCGCCCCTTAGCGTTGAACTGAACGTTCGGTTCGGGACGGGGTAGCTCGACTGCTCTAAAAAATTTAAATGTCAACTGCTAGCGAGAGAAGAGAGAAATAGAAAATGAATAGAACTTTCGCATTGCATCTGATGGTTTCTAATGATTAGCAAGGATTTCACCCACTCTGTTCCAGACGCAGCCTTCTTTCCTTGGAAAAGGTCCCAGCGAGAAACGTGCTGCGGTAGGATGTACTGGCCATCCTGTTTTCTGAAAATATGTTTGCGTAAGCTACTCGTCAATTTGGGCAAGTTGAATGCACTAAACAGGATTTCGAGACACTTACGCATATTTTTTGGTGGCCCTCGCCGATGATTCTTGCTCCAATGTAGCAAAACTGGTGATTGAAGAGTGGCGCGGTCGGCCTTCGGGATGTTCTTTCTAAAGTTCCGAAGTTAAACAGATCGTATTCTCAGTTTCAGAACAAAGCACATGTAATATACGTAATAAGAGCAACAAAACAAACCAAATCAATTTGTTTGACCTTGTCATGAAGCGCCTCCATTGTGGACGTTTGCTGAAAAAAGTAAGTACAGACTGAATGAAAACAGTGATGCAAAACGAAATGATAATAAGTCGAGCGAAAAAATAACCATGAAGCCGCTTTCGAATTGGGCAAAATGCACAAATTTCGCGACATATTCTGTTCGAGTTTGTAGGCGAGAGATTGTTGACAAATAAGAGGGTCCAGAGAGGGAATATTTTCAAGTCCCTGTGTCTCTCGTGTGAGCGGTATGTTTCGCATCACTCTAACAATGAACTCGAACAGAATATTTCGCGAAATATCACGATATTTCCGCCTTTGAAAAACTCGTGTGCGAAATAACGAAACTGTTAACAATGCGCGCTTGTCAACGGGGACGGGGCAAGTCCCGCGTCAAATAGGTCTCGCACGGAATTACCTGCATATGGTAGCATGCCTGTTTCATATAGTGTAACTAGTCTAGTGTTTAAAAAAAGGATAGATGATAAATAAATAATGATAGAAGTGACACATTAAAAAAAGGAGAAGTCGCTTAAAAGCAAGTACAATAGCTACTTCGGGCATCTCGATTTAACTTCACCTATGTCAATATGACGTCAACTTTTAAAGTTCAATGTTTTATTGAAGCGCGAAGTGAACATACTACCTTACGTGTTGCTCAACAGGAAAATGCAACCAATTTCTAGAGAACAAACTTATAAGTGTTTTTTTTTTTGTGAATTGCAGAAGATTGCTTCACTAAAATTAATGCTGAAGCGAAACGCGCTCGAGTAGTGTATGAAATGCAAAACGGGATGGTCTGCAAAACTGCTAGTCTGAAAGGCGATTAAGCAGATGGAAGAGTGATAATGTAGACCAAGAAACGGACAATAATAGAGTATCACGAGATATGACGAATCCATCAGTTCAAACAGTTTTGATTCACAGCAAAACGCATCTTCCAGAAAAAAATGGGACCACTTTATTTCACAATCGGAAGTGTAAATTAAAAATAAACGACTCATGAGGCCTCTAGATTTAGAAAAATTAGTAACATATAATGGTGAATATGAGTGACCGGGACTGGTAACTAGACTATTGCATCCTTAGGAGATCAATTATTTACAAGAGATGCAGTGCAAAAAAAATGACCATGAGAATCATAAGTTAAGTACGGTTAGGAATCAAAGTTACTGAATATGGTGAATAATACAACACACACTAAAAGACGTGTGGTCAAGAAGTATACGTAAATAAATAAGGAACAACTAAAATAAGTGAAAGTGGAAGAAAGTTCTATGTGCATTGAGCAATCAAGAGCGGCAAACTGTGCGATCACATGTAAATACTCGTGTATACAATCTGAATGCTAAAGTAATTGAGGTTAATGGATTCTCTTAGTATCCCTCTTATGTAGCTGGCAATCTGGATCATTCCATTCGACCATTTCGGCGGCCTTTGCATCGTGGAACGTAACTCTCGTAGTTCATTCCATGGGGGTACTTGTTGGGCAGGTTGAAATCAACGTGGGCGTCCTGCTCAATGAGGATCGGCAGCTGTCCCATGCCAGAAGCGGTCTCTCTCGGAAGGTCCGATCTGGGAGGACGGCCAACTTGTCTCAGAAGGTCGGGGTCGCATACAGGCGACAGCTTGCGGTGTCCAGGCAGCTGCAAGAATAGGACATTAGGGCCCCGGTTTGTAAACCAGTCTTGTATTAAGATGCGAACATTGGCGATTTGCACTGACAGATAATCTCAATTTAAAGCAGTTAAATAATTCAAAGTAGTAACCTTTGATCCATCGATGTCGTCTTTGAAAAGCTTGGTAGAGCGATTGTTCAGCCATTGCATGTAGTGTTCATGCAGGTCGGGGATGACTCCGGTGAGCGGCATGTAGAAGAGCTCGACGATACGGTGGATGAACAGGTACTGAAAAAAAAATAAAGTTGATTAAAACAACGCCGAGAGGGAAAAAAATCAGACGAATGGACAAATATAATACCTGCATCGGAGTTTCCACACAGTAGGGACGCTTGGACCGAAGGAACTGGATAGATTCCGCCACAGTGTACTAAATATTCATCACATAACACTTTGTTGTTCGGACCAATGGTCTTAATATACCTGCTTAATTTGCGACCCATAGATCGACAACCAATTGCTCTCCGAGGCAAAACGTACCTTGTAATCAGGCCCTTTGAGAATGCTGCAGATGGCGATCTCGGCAGCCACAAGGCAAGCAGCCCGACTGATTCCCAGGTGGTCGTGAACTAAACGAAGAGAAAATTAAAAATCCTTGCCGACGTCTGCACTTATCCCTTGTGACGGCATTAAAGCCCAAGCCAATCGACACAACAAGCTTACCAACGACTGGTTTGGTGCAGTTACGTGCGAGACCAAGAAGCGCTAGAGGAGTCGCCACATTATCCGCATTGTTCAAGTCACCCTAAATAAGGATGTAAGCTTTTCAGCAACATGGACTGAAACTCGCATTAAACTGCTCAGAAACTAATCGACCACTCCAAAAATCAAGTTAAACTCACCTGAACATGCGTCAGAAGAACCCGTTCCTGATCCGGGGCAGAGATCTCGAGATAAGTAATTCGGAAGTTCGGTACATTGAGGTCATCCACCTTGATGTTTCTCACGGTGACCTCACCGATTTGACCGCATTCGCCTTCAGCTCTAGAGCAAATGACTGTTAGAGAACTAAGGATATCACCAATGCAGTTGAAAATGCTCATGTTCCACTTGTCAGCAAGCATAATCGTCTACCTGGGCCAGTAGTACGCGCACTTATCCTCCTCCTTTCTGCTTTGTAGCATGAATATGTAAGCCGGGCGCACTTGCAAGATCATTCTCCAGAAGACAACTAAAACACATATTTTCATTCTGAAAAAAATACAGGAAAGTAATTTCTGAAAGTTGACGGCTTACGCTTACTGGTGGTATTGTCCATGGGCGCCTGGGTTATAATAAAAGAGTTGAAGAGCGGGCCTCCAGCAACCACATTGGCGTGAATGAAGTCGGTCTTCTTCGTCTCGGGGTTCCACACCTTCACGCGGGTCTCGTCGTTGCAGTGGACCTCTGAAAGAGCAGAATCAGGTAAGCCTCGAGGTGGATGTGGCCGGAAACTTTTCTTGTGAATCAGAACGCTCCAATCAGAACAATACAACGCTCCAATCACATACGTGGATTCCGGCACTTGTCTTGATTTCTGTCTGAGTCAACATGTGAGAACGACTGGTGGTTCACCTGGTTGTCAAGAATCTCAAACCTAAATGAAGGAAATGTAATCGATAACATTCAAGCATACGCACACGATAGCCACAAGTTCATGTATTAATTATCGTGGATCCTGGAGCTGACCATTGCCTCAAAAGTTAACACACCGGCGTTCCATTCCTCCAGTAATCGTGCTAACGTACTTCTGACGACGCGCAGGACCAAACATTCTCTTGCCAAGGTAGATGTTGTTGAAGTCTGCAAAGAAAATCAAGTATGGAACTAAAAGCGCGTTCGAAAGAAAAGGAATTTAAAAAATATCGTTCGCGATGGACGAATAAAATGTTTCAAAACTAAAATATGCTGCTGGTGCTTCTTTTCGGTCAATCCCGAACGCGCCTTAATAAACAAAACTTGGTTATCCATATTGATTGTCAAGATTGGTTTATCCATAAGACAGATTGCTTACATTCTCCGTGAATTCTGGTGTTATCTCTGTCGTTGCTCACGTTCTCGGCAAATGCAGCTGCACGGTACACGATCGAACGAATGTCACACTCTTTCAGAATGTATATTCTGATGCTCTGGTTTCTAAAACAAAATAATGTACATTCTGCATGGAGACAGAGCAATGTGCAGAAATTTAGTAAAGACTTACGGAACTGCATCGGGCCTTTCTCTCTCGAGCCAAGGCGAATGCCTGCCTGGCGTCATCAGTCTCAGGTGAATTAAGTGTGCTCTAACTTCGCTCAGCGTGACGCGAGGATTCGATACAAAGAAGTTCGGGTCGATGCTCATCTGAAACACAGGGTATGTCACTTGACTGCTGTGAGAGTTTGATACTGAAATGTAAAAATTTTGAAAATATGAAGAGACCAACATACCCTTTCGCACATCTCCTTCATTGGAATCACCCATCCCTGTCTGTTGGCAATGTCGGACTTGCGCATACCGCTTTCCTTGAGAAACTCAGTGGTGTAACGAGTTTTCCATTTGTTGTCGAGTCTAGAATACAAGCGTTATTTGTTTGGAATGAAAACAAATGGTGGTCAATTTTGAATACCACTCAACGTACCGGACATCGTGAAGCATCTGCACGTTGAGAAGCATGTCGTTTCTGCAGTTGAACATCATCCTCTTGACGCGGACCTTGTTCTCCGGGTTCTCGGGGTCAAGGTGCATGTCGAGACCCTCGTTGGCAACGTGCATCGAGTAGGCACCAGGCGACTCGCCGTTCTAAAAGAGCTTGTTTTTATTATTTGATGTATAGGCCATTCAACGCGATATGTAATGCAGCACTCACCGGCATTTTCATCGAGGAGTTCATCACTGCAGCAGCTTTTTCGAGCGCTCTCTCTTCGGCAAACACCTTGCAAGTTGTATGCCAATATTCACGTTGACTCTGAAATATCAGAAAATCAGTTTGTTAGGAAAGACACCACACAATAATATAGGAAAATTAGAAAGATTCAAGTACACTTGAAAACCCGGTATTCACTTCATCTTACCTTAATATTTTCAACCATGGCGTTGGCATTCTCAACAGGAACATTGCCCTTCGGCGAGGAGAAGAGAATGCGGTGAGCTTTGGCGATCTTGCGTCCCTTTGCGTTGATCTGAGCGTTCGGCGCCGAACGGGGTTGCTCGAGGGCTCTAAACAATTTAAACGTCAAATACAAGTGACAGTAGGGAAGACGCAGTCAAAGCATGTCAAAGTACGCACTCTGTTCCCGACGCAGCCTTCTTTCCTTGGAAAACTTCCCAACGAGAAACGTGCAGCGGTTGGAGGTACTCGTCTCTCAGGTTGCTGAAAATATGTTTGCATGAACCACTCGTCAATTTGGGTAGTTTAAATGCAACACTCAGAACAGAACTGCAAGAAACTCACGTATATTGCCGCGCTCTAGCCGGTGATTCTTGCTCCAAGGTCGCGAAACTGGCGATTGAAAAGTGTCGCGGACGTCCTTCAGGGCGTTGATTCTTCTAAAAACCATCAAAGTTGCAACAAATAAATAAAACTCCACGTACGAGAGAAGCAGAAAAGCACAGTAGCAAACAGGAATAAAACAAACCAAAACAAGAAGTTGCATTTTGTCCATGACTGAAGATGTTGCCATTTTCGTGGAAAGTTTTCCTGAACCAAAGTAAAATGTAATACAAAGCGAATCGAGACGAGAGGAATTTCGAACAATAACAGCAATAAGAAGAATAACTGAGAACGGAAAGGATAGGAGAAAGTAAGAACAAGCATATGTATGTGCGGCCGTGTAGATCAACGAATGGATGGAGTCATGCGCAGATGGGCGTGACGAGTCAATTGGTTCTTTATCGAGAAATTATTTTATTTCCCCGTGTCCCGAGGCGCAGTGCAATTGCCCAAGTTATGAAGACGATGAAAGTCCAAACGTATAGGATTAAAGATCAGTTACGAAAAGAAAGTGTAATTGGGATTCCAAGTGTGCAAAAAATTTAATGTTTTGGAACTACCCGAGAAATTTTTCATGCATGTTTCGTGCATAAATACGGTAGTATTGACAGAATCACAGAATTTTTTTGGATACTTGCAAACCCCATAAAGGCCAGCTAAAATTGTTCGTAGAATTTTAGCGTCAACTCGTTTTCTACGATTGATAAGTAAATATGATTTTTTCTTTCACTAGAGAGGGGAGACACACCATGTAAATGAGATATCACGACGCCTAGTTTGGCAAAGATGAGTTCGTTCAAGGATATCAAAAGGGTACGCAATACCAAAGGATTTCGAGAAGAGCATAAATATGCAATTACAAATATTTTATAATAATACCATAGAAATGTTGCTAATAACCCGCGCAAAACGTAAGCCCACGGCCGGGATCGAACCGACAATCTTCTGATTAGAAGTCAGACGCCTTATCCATTAGGCCACGCGGGCGGCTGTCTGCATGTTGCCTCCATTTCATATGGAGGAGGACGAAGGTTCTGAAATTGTAAATTAAGCGTCAGATGCTTTAGTTATTTGAGTAGTCAAAATAAAAATAAATATTAACAGGCTGCTAAAATTACGTAGCAAAAAAAGTAAGGGCTGGAGTGTGAGGAATTTGTACACATTTTAGATTGCGCATTGATCAGTTGTGTATAAATGATTTCTCCTTTTGATTTCTTGAACTGTGCATCTTCCCTTTGTTAGCTCGAAGAGCTTTGATGCAGAACCGCGAATCACTTTCAATCCCATGATTATCACGCCATCCCTACCAGCAATCGAGAAAAATACAGACAACAGTTGAATGAAAAAGGTTTATTCGAAACAGACAGAAGTTTCACGGGATATAAAGAGCACCATTCTTTGTTGATAAATAAGATATATCAGCTCCACCACACATTTCAAGAAAGAGCGAGGGGAGAAATAAAAACTGTACATTTGTATGCGTCAATGTTTTCTATATTCACATAACTGTAGGATGAAAAGCAACTAGACTGTTTTTGCATTTTGTTCCACTTATTATACCTCATAGCCCATCAAATAAGTATGATTGACAAAGGAAATTCACATAAGCTGACGGAAAAAATTGCATGCCTGCTGTGTTGACTAGACACGTAGACACCCTAAAGGAGCCTTTAACTTTGTGGTTTTGTCTGTCATTAATCTAATATCCATGGGATATGCGAGGAAGTGAGAAAGCTCCATTCGGATTATTATTCCTGTCGGTTCTCGCTCTTGCTTTTGACGTAGAGAACGTCGACGATTTTGACCGTTTTTTGTTTCTCATCCTCATTGGCAACATATAGATCTCAACAGGACTGAAAAATACCTTTTACTACATTGCTTTGTTTACTCATTGTTAGTTATGAAGACTTTATCATCAAAAAATGAACACGCAAAACGTAAGCCCACGGCCGGGATCGAACCGACAATCTTCTGATTAGAAGTCAGACGCCTTATCCATTAGGCCACGCGGGCGACGAACTCACGAATTCATGGTTTACTTTTGTTCAGTCATTGAACATAGAGAGACGAATTGAAATAAATTGTAATAAATATTAACAAATACTCACTGTTCTCTTGAGTTTGTGTCAACTTCGCTCCTCCGTAACCTAGCACTTCTCACTCCGTAATGTCTCAGTGACGTATCACAATAAGTGAGGAGACGTTGCATCTTCGTCAGAATGGACTCGTCAGAAGTAAATTTTCGCTCAGCAACAAAGAACAGAAACTGCAGGAAGCCGTGAAATGAAAGACCTGAACAATAATATGTTGTTAGAAAATACGCGTAAATTAGGCTGCAATTTCTTATTAGTCATCTACAAAGTTCGGCATTTCATCACTATCCACCCCTATATATATCATTCCAAATTGGACAAGTGATTCAAGTACAAAATAATATGATGACTCCTTCCTTGCCTGTGGATAATGTTGTTGGATCGCCAGTAAAGAAGTAATGAATCTCTGCCATCTTTGCGTCGACTTCTTCTTGAAGGGAGACCACATTGCTCAGGTTGCATTTTCTGAATTGTAAAAATCTGAGCAACGTAATAATAACATTTAAAGTGCCACTGCCACTGCGAAAATCAGTTTAAGGTGGCTATGTAGTGAAGAAAGTGTCACAGTAATGCTCCCAACTATGGATACGTCAAATGTACCCAACAATGCGAGACTTACATAGCAAATGTTGAGGTAATACTTTTAAGCACAGAGTTCATCCAGGAGGACATTTTTCCATTAAGGTATACATAAACAATGCAGAACAGGGACATTTATATATAGGATGAACTGTGATGTAAACTTACTTGATAAACTGCTTGAGTCCCGTGCTAGTAATGTTAATTGTAATTCTTAAGTTCACAAATTGCATGAATAGGTAAACTGCTTTATCCAAGAAGAGAAGGTGACCGCTGTGCTGACCATATCGGTTGGGAAATATCTGAATTAGTCATCCATTTGGCTACTGCTAACTTGAATTTCTCGTTGTACACGGTGACATAGCAATTCTGCACAAGAGGTGATATGCTACTTTTCATGAAATCAACCATGTTCTGTTGATAAAGGTTCACTAACCTCTGATAGATGTGGCTTGGTCTTTTCTTTCAACGTGCCCATATCATCTTGAGTCTTTCCGGGAATATTCGAATTATCGTTCGAAGATGCACTGTTGCTGAAACATGTAAAGTATTCGCGCTTTATACATAAGGTATTTACAAGCTTAGAATTTTAGAGAGAATATGTATGTATTCGCGCGTTATCTGTTGTGAAGCATGTTCTTCTTGGGGTACCCATATAATTATGTGTCTCGCAATATTGCGAACAATAAATTATATGATTATAACCTGGATCGATTTGACATTCCGTATTCCTGATCGAGCATATTGAGAACGAGAAGAAGAGTGTCACGAACAAGGGGAATCTTTATCACCTAAATCAGTAGCGGTCATGTCCAAAGCAAGTTATGAATACTGGTGCATAAAATACGTGACTTTTACACATAAGAAAGCTAAAAGCTAACCTCATCAACAACACTTCGAACCCTTGGAACATCGCTTCCGTAGTCTTGCAATGATCTTCCTAAAATGTGATCTTTTTTCAACTTTTTGCTCTTGGGTTCATTGAAGCAACTCATCTTGTAAACGAGAAGTGGTAAAAGTTAATAGCCACGTCACAAACCCGGACTCGGAAGTTGATGATCTATAGAGAGTGACGGTGCTGCATTGACTTCCAACAACATTGGTTCACCATTTGCTTTCATCATTATGTCGAAACCCATTATCTGAAGACACACTTTAATGATCCATGTGCAGCCAACAGAATTCGCTTTTCCAAAATGAACTTGGTGGTTGTTTACCTGGAAACACTGTGGTCCAGGCTGATCCATGAAGTGATGTTCGTAGTGAAGCATTATCTCTGGCAACATGGCGAGCACTGTCTGCAAATTGGAGTGAACATTTGTCTGTTCGAAAAGTCATATTCATGTCTTCGAAGCTCACACAAATGGAATAAAGATGTCCCGAACTTTTCTCCCTTTATGTATGTTATTTAATTATTGTTGTAAAACTTTGTTGCGTACTAATGATCAGAAAAAGCTTGCCCTGACCACATAGGTGTCCGGTATGCAGCCTGACGGCACCCTTCTGGAGCAAGCTGGTTATCAACAACAAAATCATACCTTAACAATGATGAGCTTTATGTCATGCCACAGTCGTTTCGTCCTTAATCCTCTAGCTTCCAATTGATGAAATACAGTGGATAAGAGACGTTTGCTGCCTAAAATTTGGTAATTAATCCCATCCGACTATCCGTGGAGACAAATGCTTTTCTCATTTTCAACGCTATCCTGACAAGGAGATAAAATCAGTAAGAGACTATTTACGAGGAGACTGTCACTAATATAATTAGGCTCCTGGATACGCCTAACCCATTTGTTATTTATTGTGAAACATACACTTTAAACCAGACCTTTAATTTGATCCTGAAGCGAGTTGCTGTGTATATAGGCGTCATTCACTTTGTTCAGCGAATAGTTAGTCAAATGAGCGTAGAGGTTTTCGAAATTGGACGACGTTGGTTTCTCATACTTTTCCGTGCAAAACCGGGCCATTCCTGTTACCGATGGTTTGTTACAGTAACCGAAGAAAAATATTTTAAGATACCATTAATAACTGTTCCTCAAGCTACCAATTAACATTAGAGTTATATTGACAAGACGACCATAGAAAAGAAAGGTGGGTTCAGTGGTAGAATGCTCGCCTGCCGCGCGGGCGGCCCGGGTTCGATTCCCGGACGGTGCACCATGTAGAACACGGAACACTTTTCCTTCTAAGGTTTATTCGGTCGGGATAAATATAACAGTTCACTGGCCCTATTTATACATATGTAAATGGGGGAGCTTATATGGAAATCACATGATATGCAAAGTACATTATACTGAAATTGCGTGGAAATATCGCCGATGTAATCTAATTAAGTCGTAATAACAACAAAAGTAATATGGAAGATAAATCTGTATTTGGTGACTAATAACAACATAATATTATATGAATAAATAATGCCTTAAGTAAAGGTCTTAATGGTGGAATAAATGTGATATATATGGAATCTAAGGATAATAATGAGTGCAGAATGCTAATTCTGCACATTAAGAATGGGTTGAAAATATTAGTTATCTACATGTAATAATAATCTTACCTTGATTAAATAATAATCTTATAACTCTCACCTTCCCGGGCCACATAAATTGACAGTGGATTGATACTCCGTATAACTCCATAAACGCGAAAATCAAATTTAAGACGATCAGTCATCAGAAACGGATCAGCAATGTACTCCTGAAAACCGGAAAATTGTTTCCGTTTCTTACTACATCGGCAGATACATTAGGCACCATTGCTATTTTTATCTGCCGTTTTAGCAGCGTTGCTTCTAATTGTGAGTTGTGAAACAGGCTCAAATACAATGAGTATATAAGCAATAACAACCTGAACGAGCTGTCGCTGTGATATGTTTTGCAACTGAGAAGGAGAGTTGATCAGGTAAATGCCAGTGCCTTGAGCTCCTAGAAGTAACACACACGGAATTGGAATTCACTAAGCCAAATTTGAGTGATAAAATCCCCATGAAATGATTCAGTACTTTAATATTAGGTTATAGTTCGTTTTTAAAAACAGATACCTTCGTCCGGCTTGACGATAAACCACGGTTGTTCAGCGCCTGTCTTTTGTACACGAAACACTTCTTTGGCAAAATATTCTTTGAAGTCGGCCAGATGTGCCGGCAAGAACCAAGACTGAATGGTAAATCTTGTTTAAAAGGATAAAAAGCTCATAAAACCTCCACTTCTTGATCTACACACTCAACGGTATCTAATATAGGTAACAAATGTAGCACCTTTGGATAAAACGCATACTCCTCTGGAAAAAGTCGTTGCATTGAGCATATAGAGTGGGTTAAGGAGATCTTTTTTGCCAGTTCAGTCATACCTAAATGAAAATAAAGAAATTTGTATATCTTTACAAGATGCAATGTGAGGCAGCTTTCGGGATGGCAATTACACACTGACGATTACCAAGAAAATGGAATAACAAAAGAAAAATGATGGAGTGCAACAAGACATAAGACATACCCGGGAATTTATTGACTCGGCAGTTTGGTGCCGTGGCAATCCTATTTATGTCATGATAGACAACATTGTGCCAGTAGATATCACACGGCCGTTTGTCTTCAGTGCCTTCAGGAAACTGGAACAAGACGAGAACTCATATTCGTTAATGCACTGTGTCTACCATTTACCTTTTTTCAATATATCTAATGCACAGGGTGGGCGGAAATCACTAATATTCATAGTAAAGGGTGGAAGGCAGTTCTGAATGTCTTAAGATACCTCTGTGATTCCAATTTTCTTCGAGCACAGCGATACAACCGGTTGGTTTGATTTGGACCTCGACGTGTCGATTGTGTAGGTTCTCGTGTGATTTCGTGGTCGGTAAACGCGTGTGAAGGAAGCACGAAAAGGGACTAGTAGTTAGTTT
Source organism: Pelodera strongyloides (assembly GCA_036852015.1). Taxonomy (NCBI): domain Eukaryota; kingdom Metazoa; phylum Nematoda; class Chromadorea; order Rhabditida; family Rhabditidae; genus Pelodera; species Pelodera strongyloides. Next base: position 275,077 of record JAANDG010000133.1, on the reverse strand, counting down.
CTATCAAGTTACATATCGGCCTTATTCAACTATGTTTCTACATACTTTGAATATTTATATCAAGACCCTGTTCAGTGTGTTTTGCACCCCAAAACGACATGTGTTTTAACCCAAATAAGTAGTTTATGAAACAATACTGTGAGATTCCACTGGGTGGTCGATTTTCCATCATTGATGCAACAGATCCCGGTCGAAAGGAGTAGGACAGGAACAAATCGTCAACCGATTTCTCTGCTGTAATTGTCTTTTATGTGTTAGGCTTCAGACGGTACCAGAACATTCAAGCCCTATTCGCCTCTAATAAGACCTATCCTTTGTCCGAACGAAGCCCCGGAAAAAAGTCGACATCAACATACATTGTTGTTCGGAGTTTTCAATTAGATCCTCTTCCGATGTTATTGATTGTTTCTTTGCAGTAATGGGCCGATATTTCGTGTGTGGTTTCGTCGGCAGTTGATGGACGTCCGCTTGCTTGACTGGTGTGATCAGATCCTCGGCCCTTACCGAAACTATCGGACTGACCGTCGAACGGGAGGGCTTCTTCTGAAACGAAGAGAAGCGTTTGACTGTAGATGATCAACAATCATGTCGATACTTCATGTGTTGCTACTTCCGTTTTTGGCGCCTTTGACAAATGATGATGTATATTGTCCCTCTTTTTTTTTCTTTTTTTTTCTTTAGCGTGCGTGACTCTTATTACTGCCAACTTCTAGAGCTGTCAAATTGACAAAATGACAAAAACATTTGTAGAAAAAGATTACCTCAAAGAAAGGCCCGAGGGGCTGATGCGAAGAAATCTCGCAGCCCATTCATCTGAAAATTTACTTTACTTTTCCTGTACACACTTCAATTCATATAGAAAAGAGCAACCTAATGTTTTGAAACCATATAAAATCACATCGCGTTAGCTGGAAATTCGCCAAATGAACGCTTGTGGTTGATTACTTATGCATAACAAAACAAAAACATATTTCGCATTCAAATCCATAGGTACGTCGTTACTTTATTCGTTTTATAAACGTGCTGCGTCTTTTGTGTGTTCATTTTTCACGGAAACCCGTAGCAACCCCATTCACTAAATCTTTTTTTATCCGAAAAAGTCAAAGGGAACGAATCATGCGAAAATAAAAATTAGTAGGACGTTTTCAGTGTTTCAGAAAATAACAAGTGAGAGTCCCGTAACTTAGCTACAGCGACACCCTTGATGGAAATTATGGGTGATGTCGAATTATGTTATTACCATGCATGTTTGCCAAGGCTAATATCCAATTCGTTGCTTTACTATATTGATATCTACAGAGAATAGACACCACTTTAATTCCACGAATGAAGAAGTACTATCCAACACAACAACAAAATTAAGGTTTCTTTAACAAAGTTATCAATTCACAACGGATTCACAGACATTGTCAGATTCATGATTTGAAGCCGAAAACGTGCAAATTAGAAATCCCAAGACCAGGTTAATAAAAAGAAACGTAATAACATGTGGGTTATATGTGAGGAAGGATCAAAGACCTATTCTTTTTATACTACATACATATGCCCTATGAAGTGGATAATCTTGCATGAGTGTGTGCATATTACGTCCTAACTGCCAGCATTTCCGTTCGATGACGGAATATGTTTGCAATTGTATAGTTATGTATTATATAGTTATTTAAGTATTGATGAAATTTGAGTAAATCCAAGCGGATTATGTATAAAAGCGAAATATATTTCAAAAGATGAATGCATAAAAATAGTATAGACTTGCTATTGCAACAATTAGCTGAGCTGATAGAAAAGCACCAGTAAAGTCGAATAGCGCAGATGTGGTAAATGAACTCTGAGTGAGGCGCGACCTAGGTAAATGCTTGAATCCGTCAACCATTATAATTGCCACCTACGGAACAAAATTGTTCAACCTACCAATTTTTAGTCGGAAGTGCAATAGGGAAATAAAGTTTCTTGGGTGACAACATGAATATCACATTACACTTCAATGAGGAAGGTGCAGGGGGTTAAAATGTCAACAGTGACGAAAATATGATCCGTGCTTATGACAGGGAAGTTTACAAGAAAAAGACTAGCAAAGAAGAAAAGCTACGACATGCACGGAGGTACAAGGTAGAGAGGGAGAGAGAGAGAGAATTGACAGTTGCTGAGTCAACCGCAGTAATTAGTTACAAACATGCAAATCTAAAAAGTCAGCTTCGAGAGAGATGTTTTGTTCTTCTATCTAACAGTAAGGTATGCCGATCTGTTTGCTGAGATTACATGCCAATGACAGTTCATCGGTTCATCCAGCGCAATAACGTATTTGATTCCGGTTGCCAGGTTACGAGTTCAGACAACGTATGATTAAATAGATTGTGCGCTTTCAAGAAAAGTTAAGTGTTTCTTCTAGAAAATCCTAGACCCTTGTGATTTTGAGTAGTACATAATGAAAACAGGGAAACAAGAATACGACTACCTATCTAATATAGTGCTGCCAAAGTGTCTATCTTTCAGATCAACATATCAAGCATTGATGACAAAATGGGCTTAAAGTGCAAAAGACAACCTCATTGTAAGCACTACCGACAAAGGAGAACAGTAGATGATAAGACCAATACCGGACCTTCAGGTGTTATAAAATAAGTCAAATGGTTATTCTCTGTCAAATACTACTCATACTACTTGTGTAGAATATCCAGCCCAGTTAGGGCTACATTTGGATCAGTTACTTGAGTAGGGCAGCCTTGACATAAATCGGAACAGTAAATTAGTCATTGGGAAGTACTAACATAATACACTAATGAAAAACTTTTTGGAAGGTCACGGATGACTTTCCACAAAGAAATGTTTAAAACTGATTATCACTATTTCCAGGTGATTCAACAAACAGCATATTTATCACCACACAGGTGATTTGAAAACCCAATGAAAGTCAGCTTCAATCAACTTACGCATTCGTGTCCTATTATCGTCCCAGTGTAACTATGCCCGTATATGTTGTTGGTTGACTAACAATAAGGAATGGCCCAATGGCACACTAAAAAGTCGGCACAAGACCGGACACCGGTCCATAGATACGGCCATGGTCACAATGCACCTTGGATACACCTGCCATCAACACTAAACTGATTTTCTTTTAGATTATCCACCCGATAAAGAACAATAAATAACAACTACACTAAAGAGCCTGTGGAACTCCAGTCTTAATTATTCGGTTTCAGGCAAAGGAAGCCGTCAAAATATCATCACTGCGGAACTTTTCCCCCATGATTCTGATCAAAACATTTCACAATTAAGCCTGTACCACTCAAATGCTAAATTAAAAGAAAAAATATTTATTACAACGAGGAAAAAAGAAGTTGATCGGGGCCAGGTCTCACCAACAATTCCACAATAATTGTCTGAGTTTTGGGCCTATTTTTACGTACGGATGATGTCGGAAGATGTACGGAGAATATACGAAAGCCATGCGAAATGTTGCTGACTGAGGCCTGGCACAGGTGAGATCAGACGAAATGAGATCTAACATGAATATGTAAGACGACTAAAATACTATGTATACTACGAGTTAAGGGGTTAATAAAAAACAATGTTAAATTTTCAGAGGGCAAGCACAATCCAGTAAAGTACCGGTAATAAACAGCTACACTCGACTAGCGTACAATCAGAAACTTTATAATAGTAAATACTACGTTTCCGGGAAAGGAACATATATCCAATAATATGTATTTTTTATATGATTTGACGGCGGAAATATCCACATCGATCCCAAGGAAGCACAGGGTTTCGAAGAAAGACGAAAAAGAAACAAAGAACCCGAACTTTACTAACAAGTAGAATTTAGGCAAGCAGCAGGAAAGACTATGGACACAAAATTGGAAATTGGAGGACTAATAAAAATGTCAACTTGTAACATTCTGATTGGGAGAGATTCCAAATCACGCAAATACATCAGAGCTTAGATAAATACTTTTGCTCACATCCATATTCCATCTCTCTACTCTCCTTCTTCTTCTTCACTGTCAATTCCACTTTCGTAGGCGGCTTCGTTCTCTTCTTGCTCGCCAGGACGCTGAAATAGGTAGGAAGTAAAATATGAAAAGGAACTCGTCGTACTTCTATAAAAAAGGCAACCTGGTTCCGTTAAGACAACAACTGTAATACTCATAAGGCAGTGTCTCACCGCTTGATGTTGAACACGTGCATCATCGCGGAGCGGTCGTCCGCGGAGTGTAGCCACTTGCGCATCGAGGAAGTCGCGGTAGTAACGGAGCAGAATACCGTTCATATTCTGTTGGTCCCTAAAAAAATAAATAATGTACGAAAACGACAGACTCTATTAGTTACAGTATTCCTTGAAAATCAAACAAATCAGGCGCAGTAGGTACCTCATGACGTCGACAACGCCCGGATGTAACTGCTGAAGTGCATTTCTGATGACGCTGAGATCTCCTCTCCTTGCTGCTTCCAGACCATCTGCTCCTAACAAACCACTGAGAGGCCGAAAACGACGGGGAACATACCTAAAACATAAGTTCTACGAAACTGTTTTCAAACATCAAAATCAAGACATATAACACGCTGAAAGTCGAATCACAAGTTACAACCACTCCAATATGACTTGAAACGTACAACGGATCGGCCGCATCTGCCCGACGGGAATGGAGAAGGCCCATTTCAGTGGCCAATGCATAGGCACGTCGCCCCATTGACATTCGGAAGTCCTCCCTGCAACATACACATATTGCATTGTGAGTCATTATCGTACTGTACGAGCCTTAGTCGCTCCCAGTAAACAAGAAAACGTAAACTAACCGGTCCGTATTGGCTGGTACTGGAGGTTCTTCTCCAAAAATATTTCGCAGGTCATCCACACTATAGATTTGATCACCTCCGATTATCTGCCTCTCTCGCCAGTCCCACATCAGATCAGACAAATTGAGCATGTAGAATATCTGGACATGAGCAAGTACATATGAGAAAACGAGCGCATTGTGAAGCCGAAATTCTAACACGTTTTAATCAAGAGGAGACGAGGAGTATATCACTCAATATGGAAAACTAAATAACCAATAAAAGGAACCTCAAGGCGTTGTAGTGGTTGTGGCGCAATTCCGCGAAGAACTTGAACGTATGAGCGCAGTTCTCCTTGAGAAAGTCTCGATACAACGGGATATTCAACAAAGAAGTCGTCTACAGCATTCGGAGCTTGTTGCGCGTGAAGATCGGACAAAACCTGAAACTTGCCATGGTTTTTTAACCTTTTAATATAAATCAAATAGAAAAGAGTGTAATATGTAAACGCTATAATGCTATCACATGCATATATACCTGATTAACATCAATCGATCCATCTTGACCGAGTCTTGATAATAACCTTCTGGCTAGATCTCCGTCCTGCCGCTCCCCCACCGCGATATCCTGCAGGGCAGCCTGAAAGTGATTGTCGTGCTATAATAAAGTAGTAGTAGGTCTTAAATGAGTGCATGCGCTAACTTAGAAGGATTAGTTTAGCAAAGCACATGACAGGGTACATCAAGCACACAACCAACCTTCAGACAAGTGATAACTTCTTGTTGAGTCAGTTCGTCCACCATTCCATCTTCGTCCTCGTCTGGTGTACTGTCCTGGGACTCCTGAAATTATGAATATATTTAGTGCCGCATTCAATATACTTGGGGTACATGTCTTGATCAGACCAAAGGGACCCAATCAGTTACCGTTAGTTAAGAAAATTACCCCATAAGTAAGTTAAGATAGTTGAACACAGTTCGGCAGAGCACAACGTACTAAATATCGACATCTCAGTTCCCTGTGCTAATTGTTAATACCTCTTGAGACCCTTCCTCCGAGGTTTCTTCACCATCATCTTTCACCTCGGAAGGGGCGGTCGAAGGAACTTCCGCTCCCGATGCACTGGGACATGCTTGTTGTGCAGCTTGGTATTCGATCAGCTGTCGTTGCAGCTCTCTGAGTGAGTCCTCGGGAAGCATTACGGTCTCAGCACCGGGGACCGGATAGAAAGCAGCTGGCTGACTTTGGATATTATCTCTCTGAAAAGGGAACACCTTATTCGATTGACAACAAAGAAACACAAAACGATATAGAGAACAACAAGAAAGTGTAATTTGACTAACCAAATCCAGGGCCTGCGGACTGAACACGACTTGCATCGGTAGCACTTGGTGAAGTGGATTATCAGGAAGCGGTACTGAGGCGCGGAAGGGAGCGCGAATACATTGAATACGCAGAGCTGAAAATAAGGGTTAGCGAACAAACAATGGAACTGGCGACCCCGAATTGTAAGAACGAAGGAACATCGCTGTTGTGCATCAAGGAGCGAAGTGTGAGTAAGTGAAGAAACATACAGAACAAAGTACTGTGTTCAAATGGGATCAGATTTGGGATGTCGCTCAAAAAGACGAATGATCCGTTGTACAGACGAATCAATGGCCTCATTGTGTATAAGTCATACCATACCGGCCACGCCTCAACGTCTGAAAAGGGGAAATGAATAATGGGTACAGTCTTCGGATGACAAGACAAGGAAGGTTTAGTTGTTTGCAGGACTAACCGTCTCCTGGAAGGTGTTCAAAGTGATGTCGGTACGGCTCCATTGGTTTGAGAAGATATACTGCCGGAGTCAGTTCGACTGCCCTAGTCAGTATACGGTGTTGCACTGGAAAACGATTGAATACAATGACCCATTGTGAAATTGAAATGAACCAATGTCCAGAACGAAGGGGTAATTACGAATGGTCCATCGAAAAGAAGCCCACCTTCGCGTTCTCCCACTTGAGTGGTTCTCTCGTACGGATCTAAAGCATAACATAAGTAAGAGTCCCAAATGATTACGGGCATGCTACTTGCTAACTGCAGATTGCATGAAAATGTGCATTTTGTTTGCTTCACATCTCAATAAGCACGCATTATTCATACACATGAAACTCACTAAGTTGTGTCTGGACCTCTCGGTCAGTATGCATTTCCAATGGCATTTTGTGATCCATAGAGTGTAGAGGATACTTGTTGACAGGACATTCAGGAATATCTCCATGGCATATCTCCTCGTTCCGTAGAGTGACCATTTCAACACTAAACACTCAAAATGACAAATAGTTAGATCAGATCGGCCAGCTATACTTCTAAAACATTGCATCTAAACCACATGTGCCGCAAGAAATACTTACTTCGTATAACTATCACATACTTGTAGAAAATAACAGAAAGAATACCTACCAAGATGAGCCTGTGTGTTCCAAAGGCTCTGCCGACTTAGTAAATGTGTGGGCCGTCTCAGGGCTAAAATGAGAATGTTTATTCTAGCGAGGAAGGACAGGTCCTCGAATAAAGGGTACCAAGTAAAAAGTTATCATAACGTATCACAATCCATACCTTCTCAATTTTTGTAGGACTGCAGTTGCAATCGGCATAAAGAGTATAATGAAGGGAATGACTGGAAGAAGGCCAAAAACAAGAAGGACTGCGATGAGTCGTTGGTCAGAATTTGTCCCTGCCAGGCACTCCGGTGGAATTTCGCTGAAAAAAAAACCGTTGGAGGTACACCGAACATCAAGGTATAACAACGAGCAAGAAACGTAAAGCCACAGGTGAAAGAAGATCCAGACGAAACATACCTCCGACCGAAACCATAGGACCACACTTCGGAATGGTGGGGGCCAACAAAGGCATTCGTCGAATTCCGTGATATCGACTGAAGCGTACAACTGAAACTAGAGAAGTTAGCTACGACTCCCCCAGATTATTTCGAACAACTCGCAAATACAAAGGCAATGGTTCAGTATGATGGTAATGTTTGATATGGGAAACTTACCTTGTCACTTGCACAATCAACTCCTTCTCTTTGGTGACCCAGTTATCCAGAAATAACAAATGGATGACAATAGATGCTACCAACCAGAGAATCCAGCCAGCAACGACGAACACTACAATAAAGACCTCATAAACAAGACAAGATACGTTTGGGTGTTTCCGAGCCACATACCAAATGTATTGAAACCACTGTATTTATCTGCCCGAGCCAGCTGCAGCACATCCTATGTGAAAATATATAACTGAAGAAAACTCACATGTAATTTCTTTCCTGACAAAGGTGAAATGGGATATACTTGGCGCATTCTCGTGGAGAGGAATTTCTTCTAGTTCTTGCCGTCTTTCCGATCGTTTGAAGACCAAAACACCAGAGAGTAATGAAGAACGCGCCGCTGAAACGCACAAATTTATAATTCGTTATTCTTGATAACAATTCAGATAAATACTAAGCTCAAACGCGGGAATGAAACAGGAAATACTCACATTTCTGCCGGGCAACATTGAAGAGAGTACAAAATCCAGCTGTCACAATTGGTGCAATGATAAACAAGTAGGAAGTTGTAGATGATAGACCAGGTGCACAAACACCCGACATTCCGTCGTTTTCTGGCTGAAATAATTCGGAACGGTTAACTTATAAGAGTAAATCTCTTATCTTGTATCAAAACAAGAAGCAAACGTTCAAACAAAATCAAAAATTAATATGTAGGACAGTATGTCTCGGGCTGGCTCGATTCCTGGAGAACGAGGCAAAACGCGATGTCCCAGTGGTTGGTTGCGCATGGATATTAATCCGCCAAAATCCGCATTTATTGGACGGTATCGAGCATTTCAATTAAGAACAGGGGTAGCAACGCCGACGGTGGAGCGCTAATCCTTCAAATGGGAAGACTGACCCAAGTTACCGGGCAACCGCTCACCCATCGCTCAGGTGGCGACGGTGACAAGCTGGCAGCAAAACAATAATGGGAAACTCACCAGAATCCATTGCCCGGACACCGCAGTTATGAGAATACAAATGGCGGAGATCCCAGCAGACAGCCAGCACTTTAGTGTCGAACTGAAACTGAATGGAAAAAAACGTTTAGAACAAAATAAAGCCCTTATCCGGGTAAAGGAGACAGTCGTAAACGTTCATATAGGCACAGCAAGATAGGTAGCTGTCCACTGTCATATAATATCGCAAAAATAACCTACTCGTCATTGGTGTCCTCTTTCCGAAAACAGGTAAACCAAACAGCCGCGAGTAGATGGAAGTTGGCGCAGAGTAACAAAAAGTGACTGAGGAATGAGGAGACCGTACACCTGAACAGATATTATACACGATAAAAACTTCAAGTGTTTTGTTCTTTCTTTTCCAACATAAAAGGAGCCTCATTACGCCCATTCTACTCGTGTCGCACAGTGATAAAGCACCAAAATTAGAGGTAACATACTAAATAGTTGAATTTGGATCGCTGCCCAAAGCGCGGTAGACAACTTATTCACTAAAAGCTTATCATCAATGAACCTACCAATCCAGTGGGCCTCGAACGGCAGCAGTTACACGGAAAGAGCCAGTTCCATCACAATCGTTCCATTGCGACACAGTGGAGAACGAGGAAAGCACCAGAAAAGCAACATAGCATGTGCAGAAACAAGTGGCACGCAAGGCCAAATGTTCCTCTATTGGTGCCTCGAAGTTGTGCGCACAGGTCAGCGGATACTGCAAAAATAATCAATACACGAATAATTTGAACATATTTTAAGACTGGTTTTGGAATAGCCATCTCAGATCAAACAACGACGAAAATAGCAAACAAACAAACACAGAGCAAAAAAAAACAATACGATTCGTACCAATGGAACAAAAAGGGCCGTGATGATGAGCAACAACAAAACTCCCTTAACCAATGGGTAGAACTTGTACGCGAAGTCGCTGACGAATGGACTCCTAGAAACAGTGTGTGAATAAACCAGATGTGAAAATGTACGGGTTGAAATGTGAAACAAAACAACTGAATGCATCAAAAAGACAGCGAGCGAAAAATAACAAACCGGCAAGGCACTCGGCACTCCTCAATAAACGGATCCTCAACGTGAAACTGTCCTTCAGGAATATGAACCAAAGGACTGGGACATCTGGACCACATTGGAAATGAAGGGTTCTCTAAACGCCTCTGAAAAAATGAAACTGCCGCAAATGATTACAATATCATACACCACCGTTTCGAACTTAGCAACAAATGCAACTAAATTCCCTTTCGGACATATGAAAGTTTCAAGCGTTTGAAAAGAGGAATGGACAAACCTCGCACTTGTTGGAAAAGAGACCACGAAACTCGAATCGATCACAAATGTTATCCTTCATCAGCAAATTTATCAGATGCTCCGGGCAGTCCTCGGACAAACTTGCGCAGTCGGAATCCGGAAGGATCCTGGTATACATCTGAATAAAGGTGTTAGTTTAAACGGAATTAAACGAACTGAAATCGGATCTTAAAGGAACAGATGCGTTGATAAACACTTCCCAGCACCACTCAGTCGGCACAATAAGATTCATACGGTTTGAAACTAAAAAGGACAACAAGAAAACCCACCTGTTTTGACTCGAACTCAACATGTCCGCAAGGCCTGTACACTGATTGACACAATAAAGGAGCCACGCGTTTCCAGCACTTGGGAATATGCAATACTGCATTCCAAAAAGAGGGAGAAATAGATGCATTCATTCGAACGTGAGCATAATCGACCGGCACGCCAAGGCACATGGCTAAAACGGCAAAACGTATTAAACAACGCAGTCATATCACAGATACATAGCGACTCAAAGAGAACACAGACAGTCGAAACGTACCTTGTTCCGTGGAACACACATATGAATGCCCAAGTGGCGAACGACACTCCGTATTGCACTGCCAGTGGGAAGACCTGCATTGTTTGAGGAGAAAGGCCACCTAAAGAAAGAAAAAAGTAAAAAGCAAGCATAACTACAACTGAAATCAAAAAGGCATAGTAATGCAACCACAATTGCATACATAATTGAAAGTGCTGAAAATAAAGCAGGCTGCCTGAAAGTTATGCAGACACGTTTTCCATTTATCGTAACAATGAGTAAAAAATTGAAACTGACCCTATCTCCAGGGTCCAAGCTGAAATCTGTTTCATTATCAATTGAGTACGTCCTTCCAAGGAAACTCAGCAGGAATGCCAAGAAAATTTGTTGAGACAGCCTCATCTCATTACTAAAAAATAAGCATAATGAAAAACAGAAGAAGATAATGTTAAGAACGCCGAAGAATTACGAGAAGCCAGGCTGCAAAGCGTAACTTCTCGATAAAATAATAAGTGTAAATATAGTAGTTTTTTCCGAATAAGAAACGGTGCTAAGAAATATAAAGCAAGGGGCGTTGAAGTTATTTTCATCGGTTAAAACGGAAAGACACAGTAAATTGGAATCATTCAAAACCAAATTCAATGTCTAATTTGCAATTTTAATACAAAAAACCATTCGAAAGCAGAAAGTTAACATTAAAACAAGTATTAAACAAAAAATGTTTTGCCAGAACTCGGTGAGAATTTTTTAAATTGTGTAGTTTGTAGTTGGCACCGCTCCATGACTACGGTACTTAGCGCGCGCTATTTCGAAACACTGTCAAAATGTTACGAGTCTAATTTGCGCAATAGTTGGATTTCGCGTAAAGTACTTCGAATATTAATTAAAACTTTATTTTTATTTTTCAAGCTTTCCATATAACAGTGCATAAACAATTATAAAGTATTTTAGGAATAAGGAACACACAATTTCATTTGATTTTTTTTTGCTTATAGTAACATTTACTGATGCAGGTTCAACAACATATATGAAAAAGTAGAAGCTAAATCCGTAGAAGAGCTGATACACCGTTGGAGGAGTACTGATTTTCTGACACCTCAAACGGGCATTTATAAGGAAGTGCGTTTTAATTAAGACTAAGTGGGAAAGTGTCAGTAAAATTAAAAACAGAAAAGAGAAAAGCTCGCCCAGAAAGTGGATTGTAATGCAAATTAACTATTCAAAGGAATTGAAGTACATCGTCGAGAAAAAGAGCGTTTGAATTCAGTGCACAGTTTCTGATTTGTGGTTTGATGTAAAAGTGCAAACTTTTTGCAGATATACTATTAAAATTAAAGCGCATTGTATCGTGCTGGCTTCCGCGGCCATATGAACCAAAAAAAAAACATAATTTAGTAATTGCCATACATCATGAGAGTCGTTTCCATCTCTTCCAATGGGAAATATGGGCGGGGGGATCAGTAGGTTATGTCGTTTTTAGTTTGCAAATGGCAATGCCAAAGGTCATGATCCTCTATTCACTTGCAATGACAGATGTTGTTGACAATGCTTTTTTGTGTCAAAGACAAGGATTTATAAGAATGTAGTAGAGTGAGTAAAATACTGGCCTCCGGGAATAAGTGACGCTCATTAAAAGTGTCAAAATTGCGTGTGGTCTCTAATTGTGTCAAGTCTGTGCACAAAAAAACAATTTGGTAAGTGCTAAGTGAATTAAACACGTGCTGAGCACTATCTGTGTTTTATGTGGGAGTCCACTAATTTAATTCACTTCTTTTGGTGAGCAGAAACACATCCAGACCTATTTTTGTAAAGGTATTTTCAGTGTCTCCCTCGATCGTCACAAATACTTTCATAGAACTTGACGGCTATTTTTTTTCTAATTAGAAGCAGTCACAATTTTTTTATCTTACCAACTAAATTACATAGTGGCTGGAATACTTGTTTGAGCATCACACAGTTATGTGTAAAGTGAGTTATTCCCCGAACAGTTACTCTTAACCTGGTTTATGCCCTTTATGGGGGTTAAGCTGGTCAAACATGAGAATGCTTTCACAAGCGTTCTACTGAATCGCCATTGCATGTCGCCAAAAATGCCGTCTGTTTTCTTAGAAAGTCTGTTCTTGTCTTTCTGCTCGGAGGATTGGCCTCGATCCCTTGCCATTGTAAACCGACGCCCATTCTTCGCATAAACATTTGTCAAAAGCCACAATCTACTTGCAGTCACTCAGTCGCAATTCTGTCCTCTTTTCGTTAATAAGCAAAAGTTTTAGCAAACGCGTACTGTGCACGATGTGAAATTACTGTTGAACCACTGATTCGTATGATCTTATACTTGCTGAATTATTGAATTGTAATCTTCAAAAAAGTCTCTTCCGCACTGTGCGAAATTGCACAAAATAGGATTGGTTTTTATGGAGCATGTAGGTAAATACCATTCATTCACTTTTTACTGACTACAACCATCTTGCTAAAAGTAGGCGGCTAAAAGCCTACATATATTGCATAGTGAAAGAGTGCTCCATTGCACAAATTTGAAAAATAACAGCTGTTTTATGTTGTTATTTTTGTGTTGTTTTTAGCGGGCTTTGACTATTCCTGAAAATATTTCACAATGACCTTTGCCCACAAGTGACTTATAATTTATGTGAGGGCCATTAAGTTTGCTCGCTACTTGAAAGCGAGACAGAACGGAAAGAATATCTGAGATATATCATACTCAACTTCATGAATTTTTCCATTTAATGCCTGATAGCGTAAATGTTATGGTTTACTATAGTATTTCTTTCGAGATAGGTTTTGCAACCAGATTACTTTCTTTTCTTTGTGGTGTTCCACAAGAATTGGTATTTCACGAGGGGTCAATTACATATCGGTAGTGTCTCTGGTACAATACCGAGCACTCACCCCACGTTCACAATGCTACAGTTACTGGGAATGAATAGATGAATGTGGTTTCCGTTTTCTTTCACACCTTCCTGCCTGTGCACCGTTCGCTTTACACTATGCTGCCCCGTGCAGTAGTCTGTTCATGATGCAACACAGCTGTTCATATCCGTTGAACCGCTGGACTTTACTAACCAAAGGCCTTTTGGACAGTAGATCATTGGACCATCAGCTATTAATTACGATTTGCCATTTATTTCGTTTAGAGCTAACATTCGTATATTACGTTTGGTTATCAGTTTACTTGCTTCTTATCTTGTGAAACATCAAAAATAAATATCAAATATTCATATCCACGCAAACCCTCAAAGGAAATGGAGGCAATTGCGTCCACGGTAATCTTGGGGACTTGAGTTAAAAATGAGCATATCTAAATGAGTACTTGAGCTTGTGATTTAATATTGGGACCATAGTTGGCTGTGAGTTTTTTACGCGTGATAAAATAAGAACAAACTAACGGTCGCGAAGTGTCCCCATCCCTTTCAGGTCCTTCCATTTTTAACCAATTTATTTATAGTCTCCTTAGTTTGCATTGAATTAGTGAACACGAGTCGGAAGATTCATGTTATTAATTTGTAGATATCAATAAGTTATGACTTTTAGTTGCTCTTTTTGATATCAGAGTCCAAACATTTTCTTTTTCTTTCTGATTTATTTGCTCCGGGCTTCTATCAACACGATAAAATGCCGTTATGTTGCACAAATTCGGATTTGTGTTTCCATCAAAACAATGCACTTTGATTTCGGTTGAAATTCCGCGCATCGCCCGTTGAATTATAGAAACATTCACGAAGACCAGAGTTCTAACAGTCTGCTCAATTTTCCAGGAACAATGACCGATTACCGAAAGCGGTGTCGAGGATACAAGCCATCGCTCATTGTACGTCGGTCGTTTTTGAAACAGTTTTTTATTCGAGTTTTCTTGGTTTCGTATTTTACATATTTTACACTTCAGATGCACAGCTTACCTAAAATATGGTTACCAGACGGGGTGGGGGTTCATCTTGTGAAGTTCTTTTGAATCAGCCTTCATCTGTCTTCCAATGTATCAGTTCCTCAAATCACGCGGCTTTTTTTATTTGAAGAAACAATTGATCGCGGTATCTTTCAATCCAGTCATCCCAAGGGACTTTGGGAAAGAAGATAGATTTACTCGTGTGGTTTTGTTCCTAAAAGAATGACCAACTCGGACGGAATATTAATGAAAATCATGTAATCTTACAATGTTCAATAACCGCCAGCACATCCTAGTAGGTTAAATAAGTGCTTGCCTAACATGATAATGAGTTATCAAATTTTATTTCAGACAACTTGTTCGGGTGTTTCTCTCTTCATTTCAGTAACAGAGTTTTTGGTGGCCATCTACGAGTACATTTTGGCGAGGTATGGAGAGTTGCTTAATTTTAGTATCATCATGACATCATGACATACCATGTGAATGACTAGTAACTGCATCTAAAGAATATCGAAAAACAATGTGCTATTAAATTCTTTTAACATTATTCTTTCCTTTCAGAGATGGCTCCCTTGTGCCGGCTATTTGCTCCGGCGTATTCTTCTTCTTTTCAATTGTGACCTTAATTTATTGTATTGGCATCCTGAAGGCAAATGAATGCATGATCCTGCCACTTATTACAAGTCAGGTAAGAGGAAGAGTTCTTTGCTTCAGAGTACATACAGGTTTTTTTTATTGAATTGTCATTTTATGCCATGAATTTCTCATTGATCAATGATGTCGGGAGACACGCGTAGTTATTAACGCTGAAAAATAAATTCTTAGTGATTAAATCCATTTCAGATGATTCTTGTGGCCGCACTAGGACTTCTTGTGATAATTTGGTGGATTTGCACATTGTTGGCACTTTTCGACTTGGTTCACTATCGAAGCCCGATTGGTGAGCACTTTACAATCACAAGAGCGACGTCAACTCAAACCGTCTTTTTTATATTTTATCTATTATGCGCATATTGTATACAAGTAGTAAACAAGGGTGTCTTAATCCCTTTCAATGCAAAGAAAAGTTAGAGGAGACGGATCGTTACTAAAATTGTTCTAGCTGACCTGTCGACCAAAGAATTCTTCGTGTTGGCCGGTGTAATCTGTACGGTGCTTTTCATTCTCTCATTCAAAGGATCCCATCTTCTCTACAAGGTACGTTTGGATCTTTCGTGTGGATTCCGAGTCTCGCATAAAACTTGAGATGCTTCAAAATCAGTTATCAATTTATTATAACCCGTATTTGGTTTTGTGTAGCAACTTCCGTTTGTTTAGGGATACAAGAGGGTCGAAAAGGACAACTTCTACAAAAGACGAATCGGTAACGGAGTGCTCAAGTCAATGTCCCGCAGCACAACGATACCACCGACGCATGTTTAGCACAAGCTTGCAGTTCATCTCTTTGGCGATTAGTGATGTTTAGAACATAGTTCATATGAACTCACTGAATCTGAGTATTGTTTTTAAACTAGATCACTAAATTAGAGGTGCCATAAACTTTTTTTCTTTGAACTGCAACAACAATATCTAGTGAGGTCTTTTTTTACTGTTACTTTGTGTTGGATACGGGTTTTGTGTACGTAGCAAGTTTGATATGCATATTTTATTAGTATATCAATGCAAGCGCTGTCATTGGCCCTGAAATCATGGCATCTCTGTTCGATCTATTAACTAATTAAACTTATTAGTCGCGTCTTTCAATTACTTATCTGCTCACTGGCAATACACATGATACGTTTAATCCTTTGTAATACCATTCCATCAAGAAATGGTGGGGTGTGTAGCACCGGCAAACATCGCAGTCTCTTTGGTAATGTTGCCGTATCTAGACTGTCCATAACTATTTTCCATATCTCATTTGTCTTACAATTAGGTTTTTTTATCTTGCCCGACAAGCTCCAGATCACCAGTTTTGATTGGTACTAAAAGAGGTGCATTTTCTTCAATTAAATTTCATTAGTTGCACATTTTGTCAATTTTTTATATGACATCATTCAAGCAATTTTGTGTTTTTTTTTTAAATTTTTAAATCTTGTAGAGCGCTTAAATTTATTGGCATTTTAGTGCCTTACTAATTAAAACCTGCTTTTTTTTAGCGTTTATAACAATTTGTCGTGCCTTGATCATTTGAATTACCTAATAAAGTTACATTTGCATGTAAAAAGCTCTTTTAATCTACAGTTGATATATGTCTTTATCAACATAGTTTCTCGAGGTGTGCATAACATACTGATAAACATACGATTCTCCTCCAGGTGATCGGGCAGGTAATGCTTTTTATTTTATTTTTTCAGTATGTTTTATTTAACACATCGCTGCGATGATAACAATCGGTAAATATGTAAATTTGTGTGTTCCGGGTTTGTTTCGGGCTTGTTTCACCCTCAAAATGATCTTCACTGTATTACTTCTCCTTCAACCTCAGCAAAAAAAACGAGTTAGTTTTGGGCCCTTCAGCACCAAAGAGATTGTTGTCATATTATAATTTGTAAGAATGTGAAGAACTTAATCAGTGCATCAGTAGTTGTATTGACCACAGCAAAACATGGAATTCCCACGTAGTTGACCTTGCACGCGCACTGTCAAACCGAATTACAGCCACTCGCGCATTAGCAGTCATGCATAAAACGACGCATAAGTCCTTTCTCGCAAAACACTCATAAATCGTTATATACGTTCGCATTTTGAGTGATTTCACATTTCGTGGTTTCACAACTTTTCATCGGCAATTTATTGAACAGTATGAAGTTTTGTTTTCGTATTATTCTACTTCTAACAGAAATAAATACTTGCAGTAGTTTGTGAGTTCGGCGTTTTAGTAAGTTCTAAAAATATATACCAATCGAATTAAAAGGTCCCAGCGGCTGGGACTGGAAGTCCACAGGGCGTTGTCGCTGGCATCAGGAAACTGATGATACTTCTTGCTAATGTTCCTGCCTATTACATGCAAAACGGAACTTTAAAAACACGTATCACTTTTCCTTTACTATGCTGTCATTTTGTTTGAACTCCATTATTATGCGCGCTGAGTAAAATTCTGAAAACTAGTCGTCTGTATGTTTATCACAGATCCAGTTGCTGACAAATATGAAACTAATGCTGATTCCGAAATCCAATTTTCAGAAGAAAGTCGGCATAGAACGGTGGTTCATCAAACCATTCCCACTAAACCACATAAATACCCTGCCACCGTTTCGTCAACCTTGAGTTCCTTCCCAGTACTCCTCCCATAGCTGCCACCTCCTCCCAGTTGGCTGTCTTCTTCACTCCGATTGCCTTGACCTCCTCTCACTTTGATGGGATCTTCCTTCCTCGGTAATGGTCTTGAATGCTGATCACGTAGGTTATCGAAATTATGCATGATATACTTGGATTTATTCTATGTTACATCTAGCCTTGCACCCTGAAGGCTTATTTACTACACGATTGCTTCTGACATAAAGTATCTTCTATGCAGGCGCTCAAACGAGGAATGTCAGCAGATCATGACGACATTGTTCCCCTTCATTTCCTTTTCCAAGTAAAACTTTTTACTATGCTTGTTTCCTGAATCTGCGCGAGGACAATTGAACTTTTGAATTTTGATGTCCGCTTTCGTCTTTGCTCTCTGCAACTCCACGTACAGTCAACTGAGTGTCACTTATCGATTTTCTCTTAATTCACAGTCTCCTACAAAAGACGCGTATAAGCGTTTTAGTCGGCGTTTTGTTAGACAACTGTGACCTTCAGGTAATGGTCCCTCTTGGAAACTTGATTAAATCAACTCATATGCGGAGTAGAAGGTTTCAAAATACTGAATCAAATAGAGATGAAGATCAGACCATGAGTTCTTAATTTGTAGCAGCGAACTAGTGCCGTACGCAAATTGAGTTAAATTCTGGTTACTTACCTTATAAGTTACACTGTCAAATTCAGGCAAATGCCGGCATATACCTATTTTCGAGTGTTTGATTTTCCATTCATTGTTATTGACTCTCGACTCGATGTAGCAAATGTTTGTCTTGTTAAAGAGTCCCAATTTGGGTAGACTGGATTTTTCGTAAAGTTCGCAGAACAATCCAACTAGGTGATGATCAGATTAGACTTACACCAAAGTCCCGATCATCGGTCAAGTCTGGTGGACGCAGTCAGCAGATACAGAAGACAGAACTCCTGTACATTGAGAAACAACCCACAAAATGCGTTCGTCTTCCTTTTATGTAGAATTTTGAACATTTTCGAAGATCCGCCAATAAAAAGACAATTTCACTACAACACGTGTCAACTTCAGTATCTGTGTCCAGATGCCTGTTTTCTTATATTATATGCATTTAGTAGTGTGTGTGTGTTTCTGCGCCTTACCTCCATCCATGTTATACATATGATCGTTGTATGAATACAATTCAAACGATGTATTTGCCCTCGTTTTCCCTTTCTCGGTTCTCCCAACGCGGGTGTGCTGGAAAGTATCGTTTCACACATAAAATGGCTAACCATAATTTGCACGACGGTCTTTGCTGATGCTATGTGTTACAACATAATATGTGCGTATTACATGCATTCCAAGTGATGAATGTGTAGTCATCCTCTAATAGACTACTTCTTAATAAAAATTCGATGTTTATCAGTGTGTGTTGGTTAACTTTTTTCTTCCGTCTGCTTTTTTTTCGCGTTACAGGCGTGCCAAAATAGCATCACTAGTGGCAATTATCTGTCGGCGCGCAGGATTGTCGTTTTACATGAACAGGAATGACACAAAACTAGAATGGTTATTCAAGACCAATCGATAGTAGAATCCGTCTGCAGAGCCAAGCAAACTTTCTCTGATCTAGGTTGTTCTTCTACTTTTTAAGCGTTTCCATTCCAAAAAGGTTAACAATGTCTAAAAGAAGATCGTCTAGATCGTCTAGGGGGATACTTTTATGAGTTTTCCTGCCTCTATGTTAAACTTTCACTAGGTTAACTTTTAACCGCACTGGTTGTTTATGATAGACTACGCATTACAACGATGTATGCTAATTAAAGATCTATCTGGACAGCATGTTTTGTATTGTAGGGCTTTCCCAGTGAATCGCTTTGGGTCTAGTTGATCGAATTATCTCAAGGTCATTCTAATTCCACACACAGTTTATCTGTATTTGGGCGTCCCGTGCTGCTAGCGGAGAAAACGCGAAGTCGTCTTTTAAAAATAATTCTTTTTTTCTTCTTCCTCGTGCTTTTAGAGTATTCATTCACTTGGCTTTCAACTTCTTCTACATACAGCCCTTTTTATGAAAGAACATGTTTCTCCATATAGCACCTCATTTAGTATTCTGAGCCATTCGCCGTGCCGAGTCGTGCGCATTAATATGAGTCTGTATTTTCATATACGACATTCACATTTAATTCTATATCACCGCATTTCAAAAATCCATTATTGAAAATAAGACAACATCGTATACAGAAACAATTCAAATGTTTGCGTATGTCAGGATTGTGCGTATGCCGTTTTCGTATTCAAATACTATAAACAATAATACAAAACTTATTTACTAATTGTTACGTAGCTATTTCTGGGCGTTCATTCACAATACATAGAACGGCGACCGTGAAACACGCGCATCATTTACTTTGAAAGAGTGCAACTCTCGGTTTCCACAAAAAGGTATTAGAAAGGACAATCTATTGATTTTGCTCATGCCATCCAAATGAGTATGTATAATTATTTGCATTCGATAAGACAACAGTATTTTTCCAACTTTATTTCTATTTTTTATTTATTTTACCTTGCGCTACTTTCGACTTTCAGTGTATTCCGTAATTTCTAGGAAAGATCGGAACAAGTCAGACCATTAAAATGCAAAATAAATGCTCCGATAATCCTCATTTCATATTCTGAGTTTGTGTTGTATGGCCATGCATACATAAGCTGACAACGGCGCTCCTTGTCTGTACGTGTTTAATCAGAAACGGTTTCCCCGAAATAGTATTGGCTTTCACTTTACAACTGTTTTGTGGGCCGTAAGTGTAGTTATGCACAATTTAAGCATTAGAAAACTGTGGTTTGATTCGTGCTTTAACATTTGTTGGTCAATTTATAAAAAAAAATATTGTGCAAATGTTTTCGTTGAGTCAGTCAATGTTTCCGCGTCGAATGTGCGTTGCAAAAATAAAA
Source organism: Pelodera strongyloides (assembly GCA_036852015.1). Taxonomy (NCBI): domain Eukaryota; kingdom Metazoa; phylum Nematoda; class Chromadorea; order Rhabditida; family Rhabditidae; genus Pelodera; species Pelodera strongyloides. Next base: position 254,377 of record JAANDG010000133.1, on the reverse strand, counting down.
GAGCAGAGGACCCACCCTTTGTTTCTGATTTGAGTTGATTGTCAGGATATAAATTAAGATTTTGTCTGCAATTTAATGGAGTGTATTTAACACACAAATCTTAAAGTGTTGTTGTTCACTGCCCATTTTCTAGTTCGTATTTTTGGTTATTCATTTCTAAAATGGAGATACCGTTTTTTCCTAACGAAAAATATTTCCGCTAACTTGGCCACTGTTTGTTTTGTGCCAAATACCTCCAACTATGCTTCAATTAAATAGAATTATTTTTCTTTCCTAATTCTCCGCCACTGTTTCTGTGTTTTGCCGAATTTGGCCAGACATGAATCATTTGCCCATTCGTCAATGGTGACTTATGCGTGTTCTGCCACGGGATACAATATGCAAATTCATTTGTGTGCCGCCGTTCCTTACTGGAAACACTTTCGCTTGGATCACATCACTCTTTTCTTAAGTAATGATTCCGGATTGGGAGCGACAAATATGGTAACTATAATATCATTTCATTCGTATCGCTTTAACATCCTCGTATTCTCTGAGTAGTCTCCGTTTTTCCTTACGCGGACCGGTTCCTGCTCTAATCTGTAACCATCCAAAACAGTTGATTTTATCGTTTCGTGGCACTCATACCTCAGAAGTTGTTTTTCAGTACAAGTGTCAAGCATATGTAATCTTCCTTTCAGTGTTCATTATATGATATCTGCAATCTTCTTTGAAACGTCACACTAAAGTTTGTCATTTTTGTTTCTGTTACTAAAATCGCACACAACGTAAATATTTCGTCCTCTGGTTGAGCGAAACTTGTTTTCTATGCAAATCCATTGTAAGATCAAACACCCCAGTAAACATGTCGTTTACTCTGGCAGCTGCCGAAAGTATTGCTCTAACATTATTGTTGGGGACATTTTGAAAATAGTGGTTGGACTCGTTATTTCAAATTAGTAAATAAATGCAGGTTTCGCATCCCTTCCTCGATTTAGCGCACAAAGAACAAATTAATCGTGACCCTCCTTGTCACACAAATGCCACATCTCCTTTTATGGGTACGGGTGTGGAAAAGTGCGTTCGTTTGTTCTTTCCGTTTGAAATACTTGTTTACCAAAAGTACAAGCATTCACAATTCACAGGATTCCAGCAGGACTCAACACGGCATTTTCCTGCCGCTCACACAGTAGCAGGTTTCTTCCTAGGCAAGAGACTATCCTTTGCGTTCGAGAATCGGGGCCACTTCTAAAATAATAGGCAATAATTCTTAATTCCCTTACATATAAAATCCTCCTGATTTTTGCAGCATCCACATATATGCATTTTAATTAACTGCGTTTTGCATGTAGCTTGGATAACAGTAACATTTTATCACATCACAGTCTCCTGCATAACTTACTGTCGGACATATTTGGTTCTTCCACATGTGCATATTCGGCCGGGCCACACGGATTTGCATGTGTGCCCTTTTTTGTGCGGCTGTACTTTACGTCTCATTTTTTGCGTAGACAAAAGGTCAGACAGGTCACAGTTCCGACTGCCTTAAGTACAAGTCCCACATAATGCATTGCGAACGTGTCGTCTGGTGATTAAAACACACAATTCCAGACCGTCCAGACGTTTTCTTTGGGAAAGTTATAATATGGGAAATAAATCAGTGCAGGTGGCATAGCTAACGCCGTTGTTTCCCACTAGAATACTCTACAAGCGGACGATCATTTGCTCTCATGTATGCTTTCCACGGAACGAAAAACTTACTGCATTTCTTCTGATGATTTAATCAAGGAACCGAGCCGGTTATCTTGATACTTTCCTTTTTCACTTGAGCTTCTCAGAAAACATTTTTACTGACTTATTAGCCTGATTTAGTAATGGTTTAATAAAGAATATATGCATAGAAATTGAGTTTAGTGTTTATTTTAGTGCTGAGTTAAAAGATGACGATGGTTCAACTTTTGAGTGCAGTGAATTTAAGACAGAAAGTGCATTTGAATATTGTCATTGTCATCATTGCCCGGGTGGTCCCAATGTGGGAACATGGTGTCGTCAATCCATTTGTATACGCTTATGTTCTCAAGTCGTGGGAAGGAATAAAATCATTGCGTTTACAATATATTTATCGAGCGCACACAATGTTTTATTGCCTGTATATTCCTAGCGCTCACCATACAGGACATTACTAACTTGCAGACATCCTCGACTGAAGTTCTGTTGAAGCTAGTTACAATTCACATTTGAGTTCCTATTATTATTCATTTGAGTTCCCATTATTATTCATAAACATTTTTTTCGCTCATCACAATTGATCCTCTCTGTTTTACGCACTTTTCGCTGTAGCACATTTGATGTGTGAAACGCAATTAATCATCATTTTCCATTTTTTTTTTAGTTTTAATAAATTTGAATTTATTACTCATACTACTCATCATAACATTTTATATCTTCTTTAAAAAAATTATGCATTTATTATGACTGTTATCTTGAATAATAAAGTACTCTCATATGCACAGAATATAAAGACATGAAGAAGTCATCAATGATTTAGCTCATGATTTAATTGAAATAACATTCTTTTTCCTCTCTGAAATTTTCTTGCCATCCCTTGCAGTTTATTTTCACTTTATTCCGAACGATTCGTAGGTTGTAACGTCCTGACATTCCCCTTGAATATAGGTTTCTTTTCAGGTAATCATGATAGGGGCCATAGTTCCGTATGTGGCCAAAATCCGGCGTAGTTACCAGTCGAACGATATCATCGACCGTCTTAACTACCAGTACACGGCAATGATGGTTATGATTGGTGCTATCACGCTGGCTGCCACACAGTATGTCGGAAAACCGATTCAGGTATAATCCTTGCTAATGTTTTCTCATTTCTTTATTTGAACATGTTTCCATAACTATTACATTGACTCTCTCAACACTTTTGACAAGTCGTCGTCGAAGACGACCATCGACGTTGATTAGCACCTGAGAATGCACTTGTTTTAATCACGATCAATTCTTTCAGTGCTGGGTACCTGCCCAATTCACTGGCGCATGGGAGAAGTGAGTTTTCGTTTCAATTGAAATCTTGACTCAGAATTTAGCTTCGATCCGCCCTTTTTAATGTTGTACTCTGCATCTTCTTTATAAAATAAGTCAAAAGGTAGAAACCGCGACATTGCTTTTACTTGTTTGTTCAGATATACCGAGACGTACTGCTTTATCAAAGGAAGTTACTATCTTCCCCTGGATGATCACTTCTCTGAGGATTTTATTGAGAGAGATAACGCGGTATGTTTCTTATCTCATTTATATTGCTATATTGCTACTTGCTACATCAGTCGAAATGGAATTAACAAATGAATGTTGCTCGCAGACTTGCCTTCCTTGAGCTGAATCTTTTGTCTTCAAATTGAATGTCCCATCGAAAAAGAACAATAACAATACAAAATAATACGAGGAAAACAACAGAGCGCCATCACTTAAAAAACTGCCCACTTGCCACAAAAAGACCATTAATTTCAGATGTGTATTCGACAGTGATTTGTGTTTAAAATGCTGATAACTGTTGAATAAAGAAAAATGTTTCAACAATCGGAGCTGAATGTCCACTTCTTATTTACTATTTTAGGTTATCGGCTACTATCAATGGGTGCCAATCGTTCTTGCACTACAGGCCTTTATGTTTTATTTCCCCTCAATGGTATGGAAAGCCTTCAATTTTAGCACTGGTAAGTAATTTTTCTAATAAGTGGTCTCACAATGAGTACGAATGACGGAGACATACTTGAGCTTTTGCAAAATGTTATTTTCTTGCTTATAACCATTTACCATTTTCAGGAATCAATGTGAAGAATGTGCTTATTTCGGCTGCTCAGTTGCAAAATGTTATTTTCTTGCTTATAACCATTTACCATTTTCAGGAATCAATGTGAAGAATGTGCTTATTTCGGCTGCTCAGGTGAAGAAGAAGCTCAGCGTGGACGCGAGAAAAGGACAAGTAAACAAGGCCGCCCATCACTTACGAGAAGCCCTCGAAATGCAGAAAGAATTGAAGTCTAGTATGTTTACTTATTGTTAGCATAGCAACTTGCTTACTACCCACAGCCATGAGAGGCTTCTGTAAAAAAAATAATCTTTCTTATATAACTTTTTTTAGCAAATGGTCTCTCCTTCATTGCCCGCAGTCGCAAGTCCGGATTCTACCTCTCAATACTGTACATTATCACAAAGGTTCTGTATGTTGCGAACGTACTCGTCCAGTTCTGCATTTTCAAGGTGAGCTGATTAAGACTCATTTGTCAATAACCAAACATTTTCTTCATTTTGCATCCAGAAAACCAAACAAAATGATGGTTTATTAGCACATATGAATGTTTGCAATTTCGGTTTTTTTAGGTTTTATTTCTTGAATTTTCAGTCATTCTTGGGAACTAAGTCTTCGTTCTGGGGCTGGGAGATCCTGAATGACCTAAGAGAAGGCAGGGAATGGGAGGAAACTGGCAATTTCCCACGAGTTACAATGTGCGACTTTAATGTGAGTTATTCTTTATTGCCGTTTTTTACTAGTTACATCTCAACCATGAACATCTTCGAGGATAAAGGTACAAGAGTACAAGAGCATGCTAATTCACGAAATTTTCCATCAATTGCGGTGAGTATACAACACGAATCGAACAATGGAAAAAGTGAATTTCATTTTACATATAAAAATACGCATACAAGCTGCATAAAATTTGGCATCACATTACGCATATGATGTAGAGAAAATGCACTAAACCCGATGAAAACACCCAAGTAAGACGGATAAAAGTAGCGGAAAATAAAATACAACAAAACATACGAAAGTAAAATATAATTGATCGAAGCGCTAGTGTTAGGGCTGTTCATAGAAAACAACAGATGCTGATGAAGCCGAACCTCGAATAGGAATGCCGCATTTTGCCTGGTGACCATTGCATTCTGGTGAGCTGCTGAAATATTGATAAATATTACAAACACTAAGTGATATGTTCCACCTTACGAAACACAGGCCTTTGTTTCCTTTATATTTCTCTGCTGACCCGTTATTCAAAGCAAAAGGCACAAGGAACTGACTGATTCTGATCCAGGTCAAATTTAAGACCTATTCTTGATAGTGAATGTAGACAGAAGTTCCTGATTGTGAGCAGTGAGCACACAAAAGCAAAACAGAAGAAATCAACAAACATAGAATATTCTGTCAACTAACCAAGAACTCAATCCATGCGCAAGCATCATCCTTCGTGAGCTGACCACACACGCCTGCCGACACCTTCTAAAACATTTTTTTAGACAATTTAGTTCTCGTTTAGTTTAATTATTACTATTGAATAGCAACATACGTGATAAAAAAGGAAGTGTCTTTCCAATACCTGATAGGTTCTTTAAGATAGATTTCGTCGTTTGGAGATACTAATAATATTGAAAAAGCACGACGCGAATAAATGGAAAATGGCACTTTGTGAATTTTACTTACCTTCTCTTAACGAAAATCATTCGCAGCCATGCCCCAATAGCCAATAATGAGAAGAGAAAAGCCGGAAGGACGAAGCAAATGACAACGGTCCACATTTCTGAAGACATTACCAGTCATTGAAAAAATCTTCGTTGTTTGGTAGTAAACTGCTGCTGAAATGTGTATACTACTCAATATTTTTTACCTTTGCCTTTGTCATTTCGTAGGAAAAATAGAATAGAAAGGTTCATGTAAGGTCTAGACGGATTTTTTTTTGTTGAGCAGACAAGATTCAATGTTTTGGAGTTGTTTGTATGTATGTGAATGCACTTTTCTGCGAGGGAGGAGTTTCCGCATTCACCCATAGTGCATAAGCAACGAGATTATTATTCTGATTATACGACCAACAAACGCGTAAGTACTAAAAGAGCTATGGAAAATAAAGCTCACATCTTTTTTTACACCTACCAGTTAAACCAGAATTAACACCGCGCTTTTGGGAAGAATAATTTAAGGAATGAGCGTTCGAAGGGGCCAATTGAAAAGTGAAACCTAATTAAATTGACTACGGGTCTTAACTGTCTGCGGAAGCACTTGACACCAAAGAAACTTTAACTAGGACCCATTTGAAAATGTTTATTGGGTTCACTATTCGAAGCACTGAAGGTACTTCATCTTTAATGAATATTCAAAAAGCAAATTTGGAAATCCTTTAAGCCTCATTTTTTTTTATAAACTAAAACAAAAAAAAAATCGCGATCTGGGGCAGAATCTTGTGCTTCCACTAATTTTCCGTCTTCTTCTTGGAGGAGCGGTTTAAGATGAGATTAGCCGTTGGGAAATTTGTGGCCTGCTAGTTAAGGTGCATATTAACCATACAAGTGCTAAAACGTAACTTCTAATCAGAATTTCGATAGTCTTGTGAAGGCCGTGATGAGACATAATATCTATGCGCTGAACAATGTAATGCATAATACATCATTCTCAGAAAGTATAATGAAGTAGGGGGTGGATATCATAAACATTAATGTAAAAGAGCAATACTCAAAAAAGCGGGATATAATAGTTAGAGAATAATCAAGACTTTGATTTCTAAAAAGGAAATTAGTACGTCAAATTTAACTTTTATGAAGGAAACTACATATCTCTGTATTAAAACCCACCAAAGTTTTTCTCTCGTTGTTCTCCAGGTTCGATCACAATACTGAATTCTTGTTTGAACATGGTCTCTTCCTCGAAATGTTAGACTTACGAGAAGAGCAATATGGTAGATTATTCTGGGCTACGTGAATACTATAAAAACGCATTCAACCACACAAAAAGCAGCAGTATAATATAAAATTAGTGAATTATTTGCGAAAAACCATCAACTGAAAATCATCGTATCCGAGATGTTCGCAAGTAGGCGGTGGTAACTCGCATCTTTTCATTCTAGTGCGGCTATATTGAGTTCGAGAAAACGTAAATGATTACACATTTAATTTGAATTTATCATCGTGCTACGATCATTGCATACGAAAACATAGTATTAACTTGCAAAAATCAAGGCTCGAGCACGATAATACTGTTGATTTGCTAAACGAAATTGGCAACGTTGTGTGTTGTGCAGTTCATATGAGAAATGTTCAGTAAATCACTATTTTCTCGCGTGTCTGCATATCCACATTCTGCATACCATTTAATGCAAGTGCTTCATGTCGAGGAAATCACTGCGATTAATAATGCTTGGTGATGACTCACGAAAGTCACGGGAAAAATTAACAGCTTCATGGAATACTAGAAGTTAAAGTGAGGTCAATATCCAATGTGAGCGGATACAATCCTGAGGGGGTGCTTGTCGCAATCTAATCAGACAAGTGGAACCCTTCTCCGTCCAGAACAACGCAATCAGAATGTCGTCGGAAGAGCTTGAAAAAAAAAATTTCTCTGGTATTCACAGTTCACAATCATGACGTATGCCCAGTTGTTAAACTCAATTGGTCTCATCACCCTGCTTTGCTCATACAGAAATACAGAAATATATGTTTTCCTAGATTTGAAATGTACCGCTTTTTGTTCGCTGACAGTTTATCGTAATGAAGGATAGAAAAAAACGTGCAGTCGCCTGCAGGTCATGGACTTATTTGAACTTGGTTGATGGTTAGCAGTGATAATTAGCCTTGACGGCTCTTCAAAAAGAATTACCAACTTGTATTTGAGGTGCGTGTGCTCGGAAATCTCCACAGATGGACTGTTCAGTGCGTGCTGATGATTAACATGTTCACCGAAAAGATCTACATTTTCTTGTGGTTTGTGATCTACTCCTATTCCCTTATTTCTTTTGGCATGTGCATTTGAGCATTAAAAAATGTATATATTAATTCACTACATTAATATATTATATTACACATTCACATGTGTATGTATATTTATTCCATATTTTTAGGTTCTGGTTCATGCTCGTTGGTGTGCTTTCGACCATTTCCCTTCTTTATTGGTTCATTGCTTTGTGCTCTCCTGGAAGCCAGCGCGAGTTCATTTCCAAGTGAGGGATTGGCAATATACAATCTAGGGCCGATAAAGCGTATTGACGAATTTCGTCAAATTTACAGTACTTCCTCCCAAATTGACAGCAAATGTAGGGCTTAAACGGTCGCGTTCATGGAAAAACGTTTTCTTTATTTTTCTTATGCCGATAGTCCGGGATTTCAGAAAAATTACTGTGAGAACCGCATTCAATTACGGCAGAAACTCGCGGAGTTATTCGCCTGCGAACGGTTCTACGAGCTAGCGTAGCCAGGAGACGGAAAATTCGTTTTAACGGTTTATAGCCGTCCAAATGCTTTGTTTCTCATCACAAGAGTGTTGAAATATATGATGCTAATTCTTGAGATCTCAGCGAAGGGTTTCAAATGGTGCGGTGTCCAAAAAAAAATGGTTTTACTGTCTACGGTAGCTGGTGGAACACTTTGCCCAGGAATAACTCCGCGAGTTTGTGCCGCAATTCAATGCGGTTTTCACAGTAATTATTCTGAAGTCCCGGACTTTCGACCTAGGAAAAATAAGGAAAACTTTTCTCCCGTGTGATCCACCCTTTAATCTATTTTAAAAGTAGTAATGCTTCATTCCACAAAATACTTTCAGGTACCTGAGATGTCAAGGTGCAATCGGCGTCGTGCCCACCCGTAGCGAGGAGGATCGCGTGACTGGTTTTGTTAAGAACTTCCTCACTCCAGATGGAGTTTTCTTGTCGAGGCTCATTCAGGTGAGAATAAAGTTTGATTGACGCAATAATTTCGTGAAAATTGTTAAATTCTGAAAATAATGTACTAGAGTAACATGAGCGTTCTGAAGCGATCTAAGCGTGTGCGGAAACCATGTCACAGTGACTATGAATTCGTCATTTTTATTTAATTGTCATTAAATATAAGAACATATACAGAAACAAACGATTAAAGTGCCAAGTCACAGAAAACCGAAAGGTTACGTAGTATGGACCTATACTCTATTTCCCATAAATACCTTGCAGTGCTAGGGTAGGATATCACTACAGTGTATTTATTATAAAGCATTATCCGGACAATTGCATATATTACCCGTCTACTGTCCGGCAAATCCCTCAGAGATTTCTCTCACTGAGTTCTTTTTCTGTAACTTGGTATTGATACCGTATTTTACGCTATACCTTCCTATATTTCATGAAAATCGAATAAAACGATGAATTTGCAGTGACTACGACCCTTTAAGCAGAATTTACAACATGTATTCCGGTAAATGTAAATTTTACTATTATTTTTCTGTGATTTTTTGTTCTGAACGCAATGTTTCAGACCAACGGAGGTGATCTTTTGGCCGGTGAAATCATTCACGAACTCTTCAAGACCTACTGCAAGCGGTACGAAAAACCAGCTGCTGAGTTTGCCGACTCCCCTGACACGACAGCGACGCTGCCCCGATAAACAAATTGCAGTAGATTGCTGGATTTGTTTATTGTTTGGCTCAAGTTTACCGAAGATATTCTTACCGTCATACTTTGATTTACATCTTGTGAGCATAACTGACTTGGGTTTCTTTTTCGCTTTGCGTTGTTTGTTGTTGGTTGCGTACCAACTGGTTTCCAGCGGTTCGGATGAGTTAACGAAAACGAAACGATCAGCCACGATATGCTTTGCTTCTTTCGTCCCCTCACTTCTCGGAATACATTCCAATTTCAATTTTCAAAACAAAAGATTATCGTCCTGTGTTGCAGATGTCCCACTGCCTTTCACGCATACCGGAACTAATAGTTAATACCCTAGTGCACAATTTGGTAATATCATGTAAAAACAGAAAAAGACTTGTTTTCGCTAAAAAAAACAAAGGTGTTAGCTGTTTTCAGTTCCATAGAGCGGATTATTTAAACACCAAAGCGACCATTGGTGCATTATCACTAGTTCCGGAGTAGTGAAATATCCTAAATTTTTCTAAACTTTCATTATTTTTCATCTCTCTTAATGCACTCTCCCATATTTTCTCTTAGTATTTTGCCTGTTAGAAATTCATATTTTAGTAGTAGTGTGTATTACTATGGCTCTTGTCGAATAGTTCCAAATTGCTCGTGATTATAACTACACGAGCACAAAATTCTTTCAACGAACTTAAAACCTAAATGTTTTCTTTTTCTTTCTACAATTTGAAAACAACCCTTGAAACGGTTAGAGTCATTCCAAAGCATCTGCCTTGCTCACGTCGATTCCACAAGGAATCAATAAAAATATGGATTCGATAATACAAAATAGGGAGATGTTTTGGGATTGCTTCGTATTTCTGAGATTCTCAGTGTTGATTTTATGTGAAGGTTGTGAAGACTTGTGATAGAATATCAACTCTTATTTTTTCATTCATAGTGCGCGTTGCTTTTTCGCATGCGATTGTTAGTATCATATTCGACAGAGTCACTTAACTCTACGTGATAAAGATTGAGATTTTTCCTTGTTTAAGAGCAATTCATATACACTGCAAAATGTTCGTTTCGGTTTAGGTTAACACATTGAAAGATATGCGTATATTTTCTGAACCTGTTTAAGAGATTTTCAGTGAAGCGTTCATACAAAGGATGCTGTCAGTAGACTTACGAAAAATTCATGAATTAATGCTCTTATCCAGATTTACAGACTTTTTCACTATGAGAAATATCATCCTTCAGTCAGTCGTACTAGCTCTATGTTCAGCGCCTTGCCTGTGTTACGAGTGGAATTGTACGTTCAATGCCGGTAAGCATAAATTACCGTATACAGTGGAGCTCGTATGAACTCTAATTTTTAAAACCCGGAAAACAATGAGAAAAGCTACACTACAGAAACACAACCACAAATTATCATCCTAAAGATGAATTGTCAGATGTTTTCAAGTATTCTTCAGGAAAACTGGCTAAACTTCATAGCGAAACTTCAAAGCTCGCGTCCTCACGCGCAGTCTCAGATGCCACGCTCTATGATATGGTCAACATGCAGATATGTCAAGTATACGAAGGACTATATCGTACCAAGCCGAGAACATCAACGGGGTCTACTTTGAAGAATCGGGTTTGCTATTTGCAATAAGACTAACAATTAAACCTAGAAAATACTCAACACCTAGTTTATAGCGACTTTTCATGGTCGTGAAACTCTACATTAGAGTTAACGCATTAGTGTGAAAAATGACCTTTTTGCAAGAAAAATTCTGAAAGAGACAGTGTTTTTAAATGGGCACATTCCAGCTGCTTTCATTGTTGTCGAGGGTTGGTGATCTCTGCACAAATATCTCGTGTCTCTCCGGTACATTCAGACTTGACGGCATATTCTATCTGCCGTATATAAATCATGCCAATATTATTATTCCATACGCAAAGCTAAATCGCAACAAGTTGGATAGAGCCCTGACAGCGTTTGTCAAGTTGCTTCCCTGGTTGGTCCATTCTCATTTCTTTATACGCTAGGTATGTGCGTTAACGAAACGTTTTTATACCTACAAGTATAATTTACCAAAGACCTCTTTTTTCACTTAAAATGAATTGAAGCAAACACGGCTTCACAACCCTAAATATTTTAAAAATGGACTGTATCAGGTGCCTCGGCGCGGATCCTCAAATGAATAACTGCAACATCGATGATCAGGCTTGGTTGGAGAGAAAGATATACATAATGTGCCAGGTGGCCAGGGGAACATTCCCTCCCTGCAGGGAATATTGATAAATACAATTGTTTTTCAAATATTTGACATGTTGACCAGTGTATTTTCAGTTTTATTTGTCAATTGTCTGCTGTTAAAATGTTTTTGATCCCTGATCGGTATGTGCATACATGCTCCGTGTCCCATCTTTCCATCCTAATATTGATTGAGAATTCCTTTTGCATCCAAAGAAAAGTAAATTATCATTGAATACTTCAATAAAACATTATTGTACTTGAAGGCAAAACCCAAAACCTTAGACAGGCTTGCCACAGAGAATACCTCACAACACAAAAAAAGAGAGTAATTCGGTAAAGAGCAACTTAACCATCTTCTGGCCATCTTCCATCTTCTGCTGTATCTCAAATAACTTAGACAATGTCGCAATATCGAATAAGTTTTTACTGTTGCCCAATGAAATGAGAAACATTTAACAAAGCAAAACAAAAAATAGGAACAAAGCAACACGGCTAAATGAGGACGAAAAAAACCAATCGATCACCGAGAATGAGTGAAACATGTATAGCGAATTGCTGTAAATAGACTCGAAATTGAAACCGTAATGAAAAATCAACGACCCTAATAACCGTAAAATCAACGCGCTTTGCAACTGAAAATGGTGAAGACGGGCAACTGACTAATGCACAACAGTGCAAACCAAATATAGAAGATGAGAGAGGTGTGTTATCAACAGAGATCGATGATATAATGACGGTAAGATTCTCCTGAGTGGAAGCACATTAAGGGCATTAAGCAAAGTAAAAAAAAAAGAAGGATCGAGAAACGAAAGCAAAGAATATCTTCGTGCCATGGAGTAAACACGTTACAACCTACAAAGGCTCCAGTAACACAGTAATAAGTAACATTCGAATAGCAACTGTGTACAGTCCATTATGAACAAAATTCATCAAATATGTTTTCCAACAAGCATGATATGCATTCGAGCGAAGACATACGTGATAAGCTATTTGGTGAGTTCAGTAATAATGTTTCACAGGTTCCAAGGAAAGACTAAACAATACGGCGGCAAACAAGCACGGAATTCAAGCTGAGATCATATCAACGAAGAGGTGCAAGAAAGAGTGCTTGATCACAACGGACAAGTGTTTAAGTCAAAAGGAATGTCTTGATACAACGGCCGATAAAACATAGAAAACGTGGTGTACGACAGGAAATATTATTCGTAGGGAGGAAAACCTAAATACTATAAATGTCCGAAGGACAATCGAACATGACTTTAATATATAAAAGACAACAGAGTAGTAAATTACCGCAAAATAGGCAAACGTCTTAAAACATGAATTATCAGCGTTAAGATCTTTGCACTAAGACTGTTTAAGTGAAAGTGAGCCTGCTAATCTGAGAATCATTAAATAAGCATCAAGGTACCAAACAAAGGCGTCAAATAGAAAGATGAAATAGACCTCGTGTTTCCGCAGCAATCGTTCGGTTCACAGCGATGCTGAAATAGGTTCATTGTAATGAACAAAAATTGCCTGTGGCACATTGGGCGGTCCCATGTAATGACAGGCGCTGCGTGCATACATGTGTATGTACGTTGTCATTTTCATTGACTGTCCTTTTTGATAGAATACAAGGTAATTTGGTGTTCCAAGTAATGATTTTTCAACTTTGGATTCATGTACAAATATCTACTTTGATAGGGGCTATTTGCCACCTTAATTTAATGCTCATGAATTCGTTCTTAAACAAAATAAACTGCAAAAGAAGTGAAAGGGAATACCATTGTGGGAATTCAATCGAGAACACCGGAACCATCATCTGAATCGAGTTCAATGACTTGTGGTGGGGGCCTGTCGAGAAGAGATGGACCTGTCGAAGCAAGGATGTAAACCTGAAAGTTGCCACATTCCTATTTGCTTTGAAAGTTTTTTTTAAATTCCTATGTATATAATTTAAAAACAACGGTTACGTCATTAAATGATCTCAACTGTGTCGATGTGTTCCAAAAAAAAAATAGTGAGTGAGTGAGTGTCGTCCTCCTATGCTGATATTTTATGATATATACACCAAATGTACTTCAATGCGTGGACGCTTTAGGACATTACATACCTTGAGTGCCGCGGCCAATTCATCGCCCATTTCGCCATAACCAAAGCTCATTTCAGGAGAAACATTCGCGAAATTCCCAGCCATTTCTGGGTAATGATCCACGATACTATCCTTTACTTCCAAAATATTCGACATTGGATTCTTCCAAAAACTATGCAGTTCCTCTCTCGGGACTGGGTCTTGGTAAGGGCTGAAATTATGCAAACTGAATAAAAACTTGCAAGGTAGCACAGACATTAATGCGGTGACGAGATAGACAACAAGTTTCAATGAGACTTGTAGCACAGACGCCTAAATAGAAAACAAGTTTCAAGGAGATATGTAACTTACAAAATCCTGGGTCCCCAAACATAGAAGGATGTCTGTTGTAGTTGCTTCAGATTGGGTCTACACTCGGGATATACGTGCATCAAACTTAAATAAACAAGACACAAATTGAGAATCGCTATTTGGATGAAGAATTGAAGGGATCAAATTTATGCTCCCTGGTGCGTTAGACAAACTAGACTTTCTATGTGTGCTGTCCTTTTTTATTCACACTCTCCTTGTCTACCGCTGAGTTAGTCAAATTTTTAATCGAACACACACACGCACATACCTGGTCACTAGTTCCTTAATCTCGGGAGTAACAAATTCTGGCAGACTGCGAAATGCGTAGAAGGTGGCCATCAAATCCGACGCCGCCTCGTTATCTAAAACACAGAGCCAAAGTAACACAAGATTAAAAGCTGGAAATTCCGTGTTCTAATTTGTATACAATGTTTTATAGGAAAAGGATCGAAAAACTAGTAGTTATGAAAAATAATTCCCATCACATAAGAATTGCTATGTTGCGTTATTTTACAGCAGATGTCAAACTCACAGTTATCAAAGGGTGGTGAACCCACAGCTGCTTCGTATAAAATAACTCCGAGTCCAAAAATGTCCGACGCAGTAGTGTACATACTCACGCAGATATTCTGGAAGAAATGTTGTGAATATTGATCCATTCAAGAAGAATAATCGATTATCTTATATGGTAAAAATCAAAGTATTATGGAAAAAGGATGAAAAATAAAAAGAACCTCGGGCGCGCGATATCCTACCGAACCACACTTTGAGTGCGCCGAATCGAAGGGCTTGGCCATTTCAAAATTAGAAAGCTTTGAAGCGCTAAAATTAACGAAAATTCGACTTCAACTAATCTCTTTTCTAAATTGACGTTATCCTCTATAATAATAAAATTTATTACATCTCTACTCTCTTTGCCTATACTCTCTCTCTCTTTCTCTTTACCCTCTTGCTCTTTGCCCTACAACTCTCCTTGCCTGTAGCGTTATTTTCCTGCAGGTAACAGTTGAACCAGCTGACGAATAGCTTCAGTTCTGGTCTACCCAATATCAGCAAACTACAAACTCTGGGATCCTTGACTTGGAAACTTTTTGGACTGTTTGTGATTTATATGGGGTTTACAATACATAGGAAAAACAAATAAGGGAAGGAGGCAATTTGGAAAGACCCCATCCCGTTAAGGGAACGTTGTTGTTCCTTACCCATTTGAGTCGATGAGGATGTTGCCGGTTCTTAGGTGCCTGTGAACGAAACCGAGACCATGAAGATATTCTAGTGCAGAAATGAGCTCTACCATCAGTTTGTGCACTTGAAGGGGATTGAGGCGGCGATCTGCAAAACAGTGAATGATTATTCGAATCTTTGTTATCGATTAACAATGAGACGATTAAGGAGAGCACATTCGGTTTACTTCCCGTACTCCCGCGGGTTTTTCTTCCAGCAAGGACGTGTATTTATGAAATAATAGGGTACCTGGCTGAGCTGCATAAAACATCCGCAGGTCTCCTTGTGGGCAATACGGTATCCCAAAGTAGAAGAGTGCCATGCCACCTCCCGTTAATTGACCGAGGCACCGGACGATATGGTCGTGTTTCAAAGCCCTCAAATATAAGTGCCTTTGTACAGGAACTTGTTAATGTAGTATGTGGAGATTAGAGGACTTAAATACGCTTTAAACCATTACAGCATTTTTTTCATGCAGGTATTGCTTCTGGCATTATTAAAATAAGCACAAAAGCTGGCATGGTATTCAATTATGACGTTTTTTGATCATTAAGATTTACCTCAGTTTCAATGCTAATTTAATAAGTAAATTGACCTACATATGCAGCTCAAATTCCTCGAGTGACGATGCTCTGTCGCGAATTTCCTGAAACAAACTGATGAACATGTTTTATTGAACTATCAAAGGAAGCGTGTAATGCTGGCTCTAAGCTAAAATCTGTGGATGTGTTAGCTCACCTTTACAACGATCGCGGCGGTTGGATCCTCAGCCTTAACATATTTGAAGACATATCCTCTTCCCTGGAAACAACAAACCTTCAGCATTTTTTTATAAAAAATAAATCATTGGGCACCACGTTTCCGTTTCAGTTTGTCACAACAGTTAGACAGCTAAAGGAGAAAAGTGTGAAAACAGTGAACTTACATAGCCTAGTCGGCGGTCGATGTGGTACTCGTCTCCAGAGACGTCAAAGAGAATAAATGAGTCGTTAGTCGTCATTTTTTTCGATCCTGTAAAACTTTATGCATACGGTTATGCATGGGTCGGTGCAACGAAACAAAAACGACCGAAATAAAGCAGAGAAGAAACAAAGATGAGCATGAATTCCGACACAGCTTAGACGAGTAAGGATAGATTCTGTTCAGAAACAAGAATTCCACCTTGCCATCCAACCAAAACCAGCTTGCACACATATAAATACATTCACATCAGATATTGCAGAGGGAATCATCCCAACGGCAGAATGGCGCAACATGTAAATTTAATATTTACTAAAACATAAACACATACAGAACAAGAAATAACACATACAGAACAAGAAATAAAGTAATAAGCAAGGAAACAAAGTAACACGGGAAGAGATGTGTTATCCATGAAGATATGATCATAAATATGAAGAGTATTTAACATAAACCATTACATATCATCAAAACAAACATAAAATAACAACATGCATACTTATTTCGTAGGAATTTAGATAGCACCACTCATTCAATACAAGTAGGTGAACACTTTTCCGTGTAGTTACAACATAGTAAAAAGAAAAACAAAACACATCATACAGCAGAAAAACCCACATGGGCAACCTAAATTCGAAAATTTGAAGCAAGCACTTGGCTCCGCCTTATATGCAACAAACGCACGTTTTCGGCTACGCCGAAATACGCTTACGAACCACATTTAAAAGCCGAGAATTACCTTAACATGATTTGTAGCATACTGTACACCACATTAAAATACAATAAATGATAAACTAATATATATATATATATATATATAATCAGCCGCATTTTTAATGAAGATCCTTTGAAGTAATACCGTCCCGTGGAAATATAGTAGTCCCATACGAGTTTAGCTATTCCGAACATGACGGGAAAAACTTCACTTGGAACCACCGCCCGCACACAGCGCGACCGGTAATTGCCAATCTTAACCGTTCCGATTTCTCGTTTTTTTTCAGACTAGGACTTTAAAAAGAAACGGGGGAGGGAGGTGTTTCTGTAACACGAAAAGATGGTCAAAACAAAGAGACAAAGAATAATATTAAATTGTCAAAGAAATACTTAGAATAGACATTCACATAGGACGGTAGGGAGAGCCACGGTATGGGCAGTTGGCTCCACATGCCGCCTAGCTTTCCATGGGAGGGTAATTCCACAATAGCGACGAAATTTCCACACCAAACACAGTTTGCAGAGAACCATATCTGCGGAATGGGTCGTGAATACCTGAAGTAATCTAGGTGTGTACTATCTCATGTAAAGCAAAATAATTGTTATCATTGCCCCACAGAACCTTGGAATTGAAGTTTTCCCAAATATTCTTTTTGGGTGATCTAAATAACTAAGATAGGAATAGGAGATTTTTATGCAGCATCATGATTACGTTGCAATTAGGGCATAAAACATTTTATTTCTCGCTCGCCCTCGCTGGCCACATAATCTTTAAAATAAACAAACAACATGCCAGCTGCCTTTTTCCAACTCGTCGCATTAAATTTCAACAGACAGTAGACAGTACCTTTTATGACAGTAAATTTCAACAAGCAACAGACAGTACCTTTTATTATCTATCAACCAACATGTAGCAACATATACTCCAAGTGCCATCAACATCGATACGTGTGCAATGAAGGAGCATATATTTACTGTTCACATTTTTACAAAACTAATAACGACAAGCATCGTGAAAATCCGATTGTTCTGAAACACTGTAACAAAACCACTGTACGCAACCTTTTTAATACAACCCGAATGTCGGAAAACACAATAATAGAAACACGTGGTTAAAGTAAGGCAACACAAGGAACCCAAAAATACATATTCAACTTGGGAAGAGTAAATGGTTACAACTCGGTATGGTGAAGTCGGTGTGCATGGGAGGCAGGCAATCGTGAGGTGTGCAATTTTCGTACTCCAATAGCCTTTGGAACTGTGTGAAACCAGAATTCGATCGCTTCAGAACGGTAGTTATCTTTAATGCCGGGAGTGACTCCGAGAGACGCATGAATCCAAGGGTTCTCGGAAGAAATGGCAGGCCATTTGAAAGAAGAAGTTGAGGGGTTTCTGAAATAAAATTTGATAAAGATGTTCGCTTGCTAGCCCCTTGACGCTTAAAAACATGTATGCCTGTTTCCTCGAAATTACCTATCTTCGTGAATAAGTTATAAGTTTCAGCGTACACGGTAGAAAATCGAGGTCATGATGCACGTATAGTTTCAAAACTCACCCTGTTTTCACAAAATTGGCAATGCTTTCCACAAAGTGTGTTCCGAACTGTTCATCTTTCTTCTCAAGAACAGTGTTTGGTTCCGCATAGTCAGATATGTATTTCAATTCCGAAGCATGCCACGCCCCTAAAGCAATACAAATATCGAAATCATTTTGTGCACATGTACCGACTGATTGAGAAAAGCAGTCAGTGAGTTTTATGGAGATCGCATAACAACCAATCGTAATGAGAATAAAAATAATTTTACCCTTAATAGGAGCATATTCCGGGTGGTCGGTCTTGGCGTTGTGATGAATAACATACAAGAATGTCTCCCATTGGTTCATTCGCTTTAACTCGGCTTCTTGCATGACCGGGACGTTGAACAGTAAATCGGATAACAGCTGAAGACAATATTAATAAGTAAACACAAAAAAAACAATAGGTATTTCCTGAAAATCCAAACTGACATTAATATTGTTTTTATGATTGACCAATTACTGAGAGAGAAAAGGAAGGTGGTCAGAAAACATACATCAGTATATCTCTGTAGGTAAAAATTGCTGTCCGGATTAGCTGGTGCATCTTTTGTAATGTAAAAATCGATGAGCATCTCCTGGAATTCTTGAGCCTTGCTGCCTAAATGGAAAATATTAATGTGTGTCGAACATTATTAATGGGAGGTGAGGAATACGCTAATGGGAAATTCAATTCTTACCGTATTCATGTTCTGGTGCGACAGCATTGGTGATAAACGCTTTCAATTTGTGTTCGCTGTAGCTCGTCAGTTCCTCCTTGGGAATCAGGGTTCCAGCAAACGCTTTGACTTGAGAAAGTTGTGCTGGAAAAAAACGTCAATGCATTCCCAGGACAAATGTGTTAACATAAATAAAAGTACTGCTGAGCAACGGGAATTCGACGGTAGCTCATTACTGAATACAAATAATTCTCACTGAATAGAGCTCCTTCTTGACTTGTTACACCAGCTAGAGTTCTCTTGGGTGGGGCACCCTTCACTAGAAGATGCACGTCCTTTGGGAAGAATTGACCGTCAATACGCGGGTGGAACTTGATGAAGTTGGGATGATTACGAGTTGATCCCTAAAATAAAACAGCAACAATTATGCAAGGCAAAACAAAACAGCAACAATTATGCAAGGCAAAACAAAACAGCAACAATTATGCAAGGCAAAACGATAAGGTGGTGAAAGCTGGAAGTCGGTTGAAAATATATGTGAATAGTTGCAAGATGCCAAAATGAAGGAAGGTGTTTCGTTGACGGACTTGATGGGATGGTTCCGTGATATGAGGGGGGGGGGAGGTGCTAAGCAGATGCGGATGTGGTTTGTTTATGAGAGGGTGCATTCGCTCCACAGACTACATTGATTTTTCTCGGCGGTATATAACTTGGTAACAGGCGCATTGTTTGATAATAGTGACGGGGCTGCACAGTAGTGAGTGCTAGTATTAAGCAAGGTAGAGTGATCGTGCTGTCATCTCTCTCTCATCTCTCGATACTACATTGCTTAATACACAGTAAGTAAAGTATCCTTCATGAACACGGATGTAAGCGCAGAATGATTGCTACTTTCGTAAATAATAAATGATCCTGAAAACAAACATACAATCTTTTCAACGCCGTCCAAGATCTCTTGAACAGTCCTTTCCTTCATACATTCGACCACCTTTTTGTTATCGTCGTTGCTACAATCCAGCACTCTTGCGAGTTCCAGGGACTCCTGAAAAAGTAAATTCAATAGCTGGGCAAGGAAGCATAATTAAAGATCAGGTCGACTCTGTCAAAACAAACCCGCACCCCTAAACTTCGATTCTAACAATAAAACTTTTCCGTCAACTCTCAAGTTTCTCACCTCAACAACTGAATCGGACATCGCGAATTCGGCAAACGTTGAGCCGGACAATTCAATCGCTTGGTCGAAGAATGCTGCAAATAATTATGTAAATTCACAGCCTACAGCGAACTACATTGCTCTTCTTTAGAGTTGAGAATATTTTAATACATTCTATTTAATAAGTATGAAGCTTAAGAATCTACACGTACAATGTCCGTGCGGCGAGAAAAGAAGAGCGCTCGCTGATGCGGAACCGGCCGAATTTCCCATTACCGTGATTCTTTCTACGTCTCCACCGAAGAAGGGGATCACCTGAAAATAAGCGGAATATAACTCAATAATGAAGTAAATAGCCATTGCGACACATCACATTGATAACAGGTATCCTTTCGTGATTTGAGGAGACTATTGTATTTTGGTGCACATAAAACCAAGAAGCGCAATACCTGATGCACAAAGGTGAGCGCAACTGCCTGGTCCCAAAGACCCATGTTGCCTGGGCCGGCACTGTCACCCGTCGAGAAGAATCCTGTAACAGACAGCCAGCTAAGGGTATGACCTCCACACATGTAACACTGGTTACTTCACGATTACAATTAATAAATGAAAAGGAACGCTAGCATTAAGGTTTTTCAGCCAGGTATTATTACCAACTATCGTTCACGTTGCGTAGGTGACGGGCTATTGTGTCACCCTATGGATCAGGTAATAGCATAATTCACCGAATTTTATTAGTGAAATGAACATACCGAGAGCGCCGAGTCTGTATTGGATGGTGACGACAATGATCCCTTGGCTGACAAACTTCTCCGTCAATTTCTTGTATCCATAGATAATGGAGTCCCCAAGCTCGAAACCACCGCCGTGAATGAAAAATAGTACTGGATATGTACCCTAAAAACATGGCCCATTTTTCTAATCCCATGCAGTTTTCTGCAATTGCTTTCTTCCAAAAAAAAGAATTGCAACCACTTGATGAAACACATGGTAAGGAAGGAACTTTTATTTCACAAACAACTTACATTCTCTGCGGGAGTGAAGATATTCATGAATAAACAGTCCTCACTGTAGTTCTTCTCTTCCGTTAAAAAAGCGCTGAAATTTTTTCTTCTTTTACTTTGTGTTGAGCATACTCAGTATTGCGATTGTCCATTGTCAAGGACGCTAAAGTTTCTGAGCGTACACATCTTCAAATTAGAACTAACCTGTGAAATGGAATACACGAGGCTCTGAAGTGTGTTGCGTGGTGACGAATTGGAGCCCAACTGTCCACGATATGAGGTCGCTGTAAAGAATGAATACCCTTACCATGTTCCCACCTTGATCGGTTACGCCTTGAAGCAAAGACGTCAAACTCCTCAATAAGCTAAGGTTACCAACCTCAAATCTGTGAATATGATCCGGAGCATTTGCATAACGAACACCCAAATAAATGTTTGCCTTGACCCCACTGTCGGTTACATGTTCCAGTCCCTCGACCTGCAATGCAAGCAATTCAAAAAAAAAAGTTCGGCTACGAACTAAGGAAGAGAGAAAAATGCACCCTATTGT
Organism: Pelodera strongyloides; assembly: GCA_036852015.1. Taxonomy (NCBI): domain Eukaryota; kingdom Metazoa; phylum Nematoda; class Chromadorea; order Rhabditida; family Rhabditidae; genus Pelodera; species Pelodera strongyloides. Next base: position 232,521 of record JAANDG010000133.1, on the reverse strand, counting down.
GGTACCAGTTAAAGACCAACACACTTACAATAGGTCTAGTACCTATGCGAAAAAAAATGACTTCTGTATAAAAAAACTTACCTCTCCGAATGGGGTATCAATTACAGGCCCACAACGCACGGAAACCACTATCAGACACAAGCCGAGAATTTTCATCTGAAAGGAAATATGATTAATGAAAATAATTGTCGTGATATCAAATAGAGCTTCTTGAAGTGAAAAGGGGCGGAAGAATGATGTGATATGTGATTTTTATAAATGAAAATATGTGATTTTGAAAAAAAAAGTCGACAAACGTCTGGATGTTCGCAGATGTAAAATCGCGATTGTTAATAAAACGAGAACACTGAAAATAAGTCGGAACAAGGCTTTAGACGCGATGGCTGGCAAAGGTGTCCCTTTTCTCAAAAGATAGTGCCTTGATCAGTCAACGAAGTAAGCACGTGCACAACACGCAGTTCATTCGAAAGTTCTGCCAAGACAGCAAACTACAAGAGTAAAGTGAAAACGAACAAACGTAAGAAGTAAGTGTAGAAGAGCTAGCTAGTTTCGTCTCAAACCGTCCGAAGACAAGCTGGCAAGTCATAATGCGCGATAAGCCATGACACATTAAGCTATTAAATGTTTAAGATAAAGAAGAATGGTAATGACTATAATGAAAACAGTATTACGAAGAAATTAACGTGCTCGAAAATCCGAAATTTTATGAGGACATATATTACTAAAAGGCAAAAAAAGTGTTATAGTATCGAGCTTTTTTTGTTTCGATTTCATTTGTTGATAATATGTAGGGTGTTATTCACCGGCAGCAAGAATATAGACGGTAATAAACGAAAGGAACTGTACAATCCGGCGGAACAGCCACAAAATATTAATAATATTCTGTGAGTGTTGTTGCTTTGAAAATATCCGCAATAGTTCTAGAAGGGTTTCCTTGTGACTGATCGGGGCACCATTCTGCAGGATGGTAACCAGTAAGAACAAATACTAAGGGAAGGCAAAGAGCATAGGCCAGGTCAATTTGTGCAAATAACACGGTTGCTTGTTGTAAGATGGTCGATGTTTGGTATGGAAGCGGATAATCGATATAAGGGCGGGAATGGTACCATGGTGAATCATTTAAAATGAAATGGAAATAATTTTCGTACGATAATGGTATTTAGTCACTGCGTTATTTCGACACACGTATAGCGGATGCCAAAAAACGTATGTATATGTATATATATCAGTTTATAAATCGAATAAAATACACTTATTTTTCTAGCAATGTCATTACTGCTTCACAGCGATCTCGCAAAGATTCTTGCTCGTTTATAATCCAGGTGTCGAATTCGTAGGCAGCGCAGAGTTGAGAGAAGTTCCTGTAATCGCACATGTAGTGGGAGACACCGTGAAAGGTGTTGCATTAATCAATTACATTTAGCATTTAACAAGCATGTAGTTAACGATCAAATGTTTGGGCTAATAAATCTAAATATCTGTGTATAGTTACAATACTTTCTCATTATCCGGTTTTCCTCGGTCATTCTTCACTTTCCCTTCCTCCACTCTGTGGATGGCCCCATTCAGCTCCCTTGGGGAATGCAATTTGCACCCTTCAAGCCCCCACATTCGCCCCCCCTTGTACCTCTCATCTGATGAAAACGTTCTCGCACGTCTTCATAATTAACATCCTTGTGAATTTTCGCGCTATTCATTACATTAGCCATCCTTTCATCTTTCGTTATTTGGATATTCACCCAGGTCGGAATAAAGCTAATTGTAACTCTAAAATGAACCATCCGTAGAATGTATGGGGCATTGCCAGCAGTTAACTCAGCAACAGCACACCAAAATCCTATCCGATTTCAATTCGCTTTAAAGTTATGGGGTCGTTTCAAATTGCCTCTTACTTTATTTTAATATGTGTAATGCACAATATAAATCCCAATCTGTACAGAAAGTTTCCAACACAAGGTTCCTAGCGTCTGTAGTTTGCTTGGACAAACTTGGTTGGAAGCTCCTTTCTATTCGACAGGAAGAAAGCGCAATAGGCAGATAGAGTTACAGAAAGAAATCGCTCTCTAACTTTGTCGCTATCTCAACACTTTATCAGTCTCTAAGTCTCTTTGCCTATATCGCTTTCTTCCTCCCGGCTGGGATCATAGTTGACTTTGAATTTTTTTTACACTTGTTAAAAATAAGAACGAACAACGATCGTGAAGTGAGCCCCACCCTTTAAAGGCTCAGGCCCACGTACTAAAAGTTTTCCCCAATTTTCTGTGATAAATCTCCCAGCTTCCTCAAACGTGGCTGCGAAAACCGCTTTGCATAATATGCAAATTTGGATAAGTTATTCAGAAAAGAAGATACTTGGAAAAAAACCGCAGTTGAGTTTTCAACCCTTGGATGTCCAAAAAACCGTATGTGGCTATTTTTGGGTGCTGACTACGGTATGGATCTTCAATTGCTAATAAATCACCCCAATTTGCGTTTTATGCCAAGACGGTTTCCGCAGCCACGTTCTAGTAATCGGGAGTTTTATCGCAGAACAAGCGGGGAAAGCTTTTTGTACGTGGGCCTGACCATGAGCCATTAAGAACTTCCAAATTCTTCTTGCTCTACAGTGTTTTAATTGTTTTATATGGTCTAATGGTCAGTTTCGCGCAAATCACTGGAATCAATTCTCTTTGATCAAGTGTTTATATTCAATTGTTTATAAATATTCCCGGCTGTTCATACGTGAAGTCGATTTGTTATCGAACTCGTATATAAGAGTGCCTTTATTTTGTGAAATATCATGCAACATTATATTGATTCTTATTCCACTTGCGGCTCTAAAGACGAATTAACAAACCTCGCAAAACTAAGGAGTTTGACTTTTCAGTCTGTATATGTGCATTGCGTTATTGATGTTGCAAAAAATAATGGTCCAAGTCTTAAATTGCTTCTAGGGCGGGTACGATGCATAGAAACATGCATATTTCTTTGTGTCTGTCTATTAGAGAACCGGATTGATCGCACTTTCTCATCTTACTGGTTGTTTTGGTAGAAAATTTTGTTGTGACTTGCCGTTTGTTTGTCTCCACACTCAAATTCACCATCACAAATACAAACAGAAACGCACACACTTACATTCTTCATATTTTTCCCATCTATTATCTGTTATATATAACGGTCTGCTATATAATGACACTTTGTTACATTTCTTCATGTCGGCATAGACAAAAACGTAGCCATGATTTTAGCATTAAAACATAACCGTATTTAAAAAATAAATTCTGCAGAAGCGGAATCTACTACTCAGTAAGTATGTATGTACATACACTCACTTTACAATAGTCAATTTTGGGGTTAGGCGCGATAGCGCCTAGCCCTTTTTGGTTTTAAGAGATTACTTTGCTACCCACACTTCCATTTAAGAAGGGTGTCTTTCATAACACACCGATATGCATTTTAAGCCAATAAATATTTAGAGCGTGACGAAAACACAATACTGTTCACAAAAATGTGCGGAAATTATTGTGTTCATGCCCATAGATCTTATTCCTTAAAATACCTCCCTCTTTCCTTATTTTTGCCGTGAGCTGTTTGCCTGTGAATCCATGCTTTCATCGTTCAGCTGCCGGCTTGCTATGCATTCTGGGCATTACTCACGGATGCAGTTAGTTGTATTGTTTTCGACAAAGTGTATTCCAGCTATAGATTGAGTGTTCCTCCGAGCTCCCAGCCCAATTGTTGAGTTGCCCTGACGAGACAAGTTCGGAGAGTGTGGTCGAGAGAGTGTGCTATAACGAGACGCACAGACGGTACTCAGCCATAACATTCAAAAAACGAGGTGTATAGGCTCTTGGGGAAGTTTACTGAGAATTATGGGTAGACCCATAAACAGAATATTGGGTAGCCTATGTAAATCACAGGAATACAAATTAGACGAATACAAATCAATATTTATGGATTTATTTGTCTACATCACTGACGAAATATTGACGTTCACGGCACTTTTCAATTCTTATGCAGATGGTAAGCCCACCTGACGTGATGTGAGGTGTGAAATTAAACCACCGTATTTGTGCAGATGCTTGTCAGAGTAAAGTCGGGCATAGACAACTACTACATCTGCTGGGAAGATTAGTTATTACTTGAAGACAATGTTTAAAAGAAAAGTATAAATGCGCTCCGTAGCAATTTCGCATTTTTATATGGCTTTGTAGTAATCTGTGCGACAACTATACAGGATTTTTGAGGTTGAAGTCTTAACGAACTTGATTATTTTGCTATTTTTCGACAAAGGCCAGCTGCTACACAGTTTTCGCAGCATAAATGCCGTAGATTATTGGCTGGGTTCGAATTTTAAAGGGAGAGAGTTGGGAGTTAGAGGTGAAGAATGAGCACAGCCGAGGTGGTAAAGAGAGCTAGGGAGTGTGTCGGGTGTGGAGGAGCAGACATCTGCTTGTTGATGTGAGATCGGCCAGCCCGTGGGCAGTTTGCGCATCGACCGCGGCTGCTGACCGTTGGAAAGGATGTGATCCTCGAAAAATGCTGGCCTCTTGCCAAGTCCAAAATTGCAAGCGACAAACTACATCATTGTATTGCCTTATATATCTCATAATTCTCTCTAAAATATTCTGTTTTGTGTCTATCTCCTATGAAATGTTCACTTGATATTTTCTGCAACAAGAAACTATGCAACAAATTTTTCGTACTCTCACATGTATGTTTCAATCTCATGTTCAACATCGTTTGATTTTTTCGACCGAATTAACTAACTTCATTCTCTCTAGAAACGAATGTTGAATGAAATTCATTCGTAAGGGCGCATTCGAGTTGGGCAAAATGATTTCGCGAAATAATCAGTTCGAGTTGATAGGTCGAGAGATTGTTGACAAATAAGAGGGCCCAGGAAAAAAAAAATATTTTTGAAACTCTGCGTCACTCATATGAGCGGGATATTTCGCAGCGCGCTAACACTTGCTAACAGTGAACTCGAACTGATTATTTCGCGAAATTTTCGCATTTTTTCCAACTCGAATGCGCCCTAATGTTAGAGAAATTACATAAAACTCGCGCAAGAAATACACGGGCATGGAAAAGAACAGAGATTGCTTTTTATAAAAATAAATCTGATATAATTAGTGCTCGTATTTGCCGAGGAGAAATATTTCCTGGAATAATTCTTTTTAACACAATTCGTTTTAATTTATTTTGCAAGATTTCCAATTATTATGGAAAGACTATGCAAAGTAGGGACTAATTTTAAATCTATTATTGAAGAGAGCTTCCAGCCCAAGAGATTTTCGCAGAAGCGGACACTATTTTGTCAGGTACCTTTATTTTATACTAATGTTTATTTTTTTGTAGTTTTTTTTATTTAATGCAAATTCTAAACACAACATTACTCAACAGTGATGTGTAGAGTAAAATCCTGCAAGCAAGACGAATAAGATTAGTGACTGATTTACTCTAGCAAGAAAGTTAAAGGGTTGTCTAGTTGACTCGCACACTCTACTGTGTTTTTGCTAATGTGTTTTTGAATGAAAACTTTCGCTGATGTTCTGGATCTCTTGGCGTCTTTTCGGTTCATGCTCCAGCTTCTCTTCCCTCTCTACCCTTTCTTTCCCCATACTCCCACACTTTCTTTCTCGACATCTCTTACTCTACCTTCATCTATTTGGTTCGTTCAATCAGCCAGCTTCTTACATGTGCCCCGATTCGGTATCACATATTGCCTTTCGACCCCGAGTTCCAGTTAATTCGTCTCAAGCGCTCTTTTTGTGATCAATTTTTTATACCGTGGTTGGGTTGCCTCCTGCGGCAAATGGCAGAATTCTTTTCCAAAACAACCTTTAAATGAGTAGTTGCGAATTATTGCATCCCATTGAGATCGCACATTGCAACATTCTACTGATTACTTTTACAAGGTGGTTTTTAGATTGAGTACCTGCTGTATGATTTTTTGTGATTTTGAGCTACTGTCTTCAGAATCAAATAACTAGTGTTACTGGTTTTTAAGTTACTAGATATGGCCGTGTTTTTCTACTTATGCGTGCGTATGGGTGTTTTTGTTCTTGTCCGAGAGTACACTGTGTTCTAGCTCTTTTTTATTGATAGTTTATCAGCCAGTCAGAGGAGCATTGTTGAAAACAAGTCGAAAAAGGGAGCAACTACATTCTTCTGTTTCAAGCCAAACTCAAACGCTTTACCAGATTATGTTGCGTGACTCTTTCGAAAAATCCTATTTCGTAAAACTCAAAAATTGTAGGCAAATCGATTTACTTACTGGGAAACTAGAAAGCATTATATCCACAAAGGTGAACATGTCCCATTTGAATTTTAATCGTTTAGCGATATTCTAGCATGCATCAATGATTAATTTAACGTCATCTGAATCATTTTGTGCTTAAAAATGTTGTTTGACCCGCTCCCGACGGAATTACTGCTTGGACGCATTCATGTTACTTCTCCATTATTCATCTCTATTGATGTTGCCTTTGTCACCGTTATAAAGCTTTCCTAATGAAATATTTATTCACTAGAATGCTCCTCACCGGATAAGCCATGTAGTTGGTTCAGTCTAATGTTTCAAGTGGTCCGCCGTATCTATTCTGGTTGACATATCTGCCCGCGCTTTGTTGCTTCGTTCAGTTTTTCTATTCTACATCATCCAAGTCTGCGTTTGTTTACATGTTGATTTGCTGTATCGAGAACATCTGGTCTTTGCTTAGCATCTCATTCCCGGATATCGCAACCTGTCTCACTGAATCTTCTACTATCAGTTTTTTCGATGGCATTTGTGTTGGTGCTAGCTGATGTCTGTTTTGCTTCTAGTGTCTGCCCGCGTATTGGTATGCTATTCTGATGGGAGGCCATCGCCGGGACCAGTCCGACTCCAAGGTTCCACTACGGGGTTCAGTTGACTACTCCAGTCCTGAGTCAGCTCCGGGATCCTTTACCGAACTCTATGCAATTGAGAGCCGTGAGATGACGGTAAGTGTTCAGTACTACGATCAGTATAGAACAACGACCACTGTGTGCTATCGCTTTCGCTGTAGTGTTGGAATTCACCCCAATTGTAGTGCAGCATGCGTTCTACAATCTGTCGTATTTGTCTTCCCCCTTATTGCACCAAGCTTTTGTATTCCTTCTTGGCGCCTGATATCCCCTGAAATATTGCTTTGTTTGTGTTATTATTCCTTATTGTTAGCTGAATTAATATGAAAAAACTCTAACGAATTGAAGGGACCGTTTGATCCCCACCGTAAAGGTGCTCTCCGAAAATATCACTTTGTAATGCTTGTTTGGAACAGTTATGGAGAGTGAGTAGTAAATATGTATTAGTCGGCAATTCTGTTGTATTACCAGGGAATATGGCTTATAATGCCTATTTCATAAAGTGCATTATTTTGAAAGAGCTTTTTTGGTCCACTGTCCCACGCTCTTTGTCTCACAAAAAATATGTGAACGCGTCTACATTTTGGTATTTATATTATTGCACTATTGATTTGTGCTTTAAATGAATTAACTGTTGCAATCGGGCTCACATTTAACTACATTTCAATAGGAGTTAAATGTAGATGGTTTTTGTTTGGTGTGCCGGCAATTAAATCCGTGATGCACTTTCTGTTTTGACATTAAAGAATCAATTGTGTCGGCGAATACTTTACACAACCCTAAATTCACAAATCAATTCAGGTTGAACACGGCCGATCGCATTCATTCCCTTTTCTTGGTTGTTTACTACTGCTGATTTTTGTCCTTTTAAGTGCGCGTAGCCGGGCGAGCAATTGAAGGCTCACCAGAGAGATGTTTCACATATTTTCGTATGCATGTTATAAAATTACTGCCAAATGGGTCCATTTTCAGCGGCATTTTAAAGTTTGGTTATGTCATTCGTCACGAGCACTTTTCCTTTACTAATGTATTTGCATCTGTATTGATTCTGCCATTAATTGTTGAATCTTCTGCATATGCCTGCTGTCGACTGTGACCGTGCTCAATGCTCTATGACACACTTTGAATAGGCCCATTTTTTCAAATGATGCCGATATTTTCGGCATCATTTGCCCTATCACTAATGTTTTTCTTCTTCTTCTATGAGTTCTTATGGGTCACTTTTCTGTCTACCATCTGCTATTTTGGATTTTTTGTTGTCGCAGAATGTGGTTAATACCCAAGTACTTTCAGTCTGTGATATTTGGGTTGGAAGATGCACCTGCGCGTTTCGCATTTTGTAGAAAATGCCTGTAGGATCATGCTAAATTCCACTTCAACCAATTTGTTTTATACTGCTTCGAATCGATTTTGATCATACTCATCATTTTACGGAGCGACCAAACTTGTACTTTGTCTTTTGCAATGTCGAATGTCTCGTTGAAATACAACGATTGGATGTGTCTGCTCCTCGTTTAGTATACGTGTGTCTTCAATACTGCTCGTTTGTAGATAGTGATAGAATTTAATTGGGACTTTGTTTTATTCTATATTGCAGATAGTCGGCGACAGTCCGATGCGGCACGAGAAAACGCATTCAGACGGGTCCAACCACACATGCATGGTCAGCATCGAAGAAGACGACGACCCACCGAGACAAATGAGCGTTCCCGCTACGAAACAGGTATAAAGTTTCATTGGGTTCAGGGCCAGCAACCTTAAAGGGACGGGCTCACTTCACGAACGTTAGTTTGTTCTTATTTGTGTCATGTGTGAAAAAATTCAAGGTCAAATATGATCCCAATATCAAATAACAAGCTCAAGTACTCTTTTAGATACGCTCATTTTTGTCTCACTTCCCCAACCTTACAGTAGTCTAGAGTAAGTAGATATAACAATCTAAAGGGCAGCCTGAAGCAATTGCGTCCATGAAATTGATAATTTTCCCCAGGGTAAGTCAAAAATCTTTTCTTTAAATTGCTCTCTATCTACTTACTGTAGCCGATACTGTAAGGCTGGGAAAAAAAATAACTTTTTTTTTCACATTTATTAGGTTAGTAAAACTAAGAACTGACTAACGTTCACAAAGTGAGCCCGTCCCTTCAATGATGACAAATGACACAAGTGGGCGACTATTGTTTTAACTAACTACCGAGCATTGTGTTATTTATTAAACGAGTTTTATTTAGGTTGAGGTGGTCGGTGGATCAGATGCAATAAAGACGTGTGCCGCCTTTTTCTGTCTCCTTATCTCGGCTTTCCTTAACTTCTTCCTTCTCACCGTAATCCATGATTTTGTTCCCCGTGAGCCACTGCCCGATATTGTTTTCATGGCGTTCCCTCAGCAGAGATGGGCGTGGAGTGTCGGAGATGTACTGTCAACGCTCAGGTGAATTAAGTTTTACTTTTATCTTTATCTTCCCTCGATTTTGAGTGTTCGTTTGGAGCTCTTATGTCTTTCCAAGTCTTTGCCGTTCACCACACTAAACTATCAGTAAACCGACCTTAAGCAGCACGTTATCCTTTTTCATTTCAGTTCCGTTGTTGCATTTGGTGTTGTGCTGTTGCATCGGCACAGATGGGTTGTGCTGCGAAGAATGTTTCTCCTTGGAGCGATCATGTATGGAATGAGAGCTGTGATTATGTCCGTTACATTTTTGCCGCCATCCTTCCATAACCGGGACACTATCTGCATGCCCCAAGTAAACAGAAGCCACATGTATGGAATCGAGATCGCTACCAGGTAGAATTTGGTTCGACTACGTAGAATATCACATTCGTTTTTCGAGAAGCTAGTGCTCACTAGCTATGTAGAGTCTTTGAATGGGGACAGAAGATTGAATCGTCGTTGTTATATATCCATCGGTGTAATCGTGAAATCATTCTGGAGCTTTACTGATAGTTAATTTACATTACCGTTCTCCCTTCTCACCGTAATCCATGGTTTCATTCTCCATCACTTCATCTTAATATATTTTAGAAAGTCGATTAGAGAACTTAAATCTTAATATGTTTTATGTTGATCAATTTAGCTGTTTTTCTCATAAAAAGGTGTTTTTGCCTAAATCTTTTGTATTCATTCGTCCTAACATTCTACTTTTTTGATTTTAAACATGCCGATATTTTACAGATTCATAACCTACGTTGTTACTCTTGGCCTCACATCCGGGCAGGATAAGATTCTCTGTGGAGACCTGATGTTCAGTGGACATACCGTTGTTCTCACACTCATGTTCTTTGTGATACAACACTACACTCCCAAGAAACTCGCTTTGCTCAGGTTAGGAATTTATCTGAAGTAATAACCATGATTTCATAGCTTCTACCTGTGCAATAATAGCTATATGATTTCTGTTTGTTTTTCGTTATTTACTCAATTTATACAATTGCTTTAGATACGTCATGGTGCCGATCACTTTTGCTGGCATCGGCGCACTTGTTTTGTCAGGTTCGTATCAGTTTTGCTTTCTCCGTGTTGTTTGCTTTCCCCGTGTATGCTTATACCAGTATCTGACCTGCAATGAGCAATGCTTACGAGAACTTCATTCAGGTGGTCACTACACAATGGACGTCGTGATTGCCTACTGGCTGACCTCGCATGTATTCTGGGCCTATCATCAGTTGTTCGAGATGCCCAGGGTGATGAGAACACATGCACCTCTTACGCGATTATGGTTCGTGACTTCAGCCTTTTATTTTAAACTAATGTTAAATTTATTGTTATATTAAAGGGAGTGTCCCTGCCGCAACTTGCGTACTCGTGGAAGTTCCGAACTCTTTTTTTAAACCAAAGTCAAACATAGTGGTAATCGCGCTATTGCAGGTGGTATTGGCCGGCATTCTGGTTTGAAACGACGGTTCCCGAAGGTCCGCTCGAGAATAAGTGGGACTGGCCGTTCCCTGGACCTAAATTTGCCATCAAGGCTATCACCAGGCTAAATGATTCAAGCGAATGAACATGCGTCGCCTATCTCTCCAAGTGTTTCGCCATGATACTTGCGGAACTGGGTATTCTACTTCTGTAGATATACGTGTCTAATAGTTCATTAAGCGTTGCTGTGAGGCCGCACCGGATGCTAATTTTTGTGCTCTTGACTGTATTTATTATATCACTCGATGCCCGGTCGCAATGCTAATGAATAACATGATGTTGTGTACATTTCTCGGTGTTTTATTCTCGTGTCCCTATTGCTGCCATTCCCAAACCTTTTTTTTTGAAGATCCTCTGAAAACTTTACTATTACTTTGTTATTAATCAATGCACAAAATCGTTTTGGAGGTTTGATTACTATCTGGAAGTGATTGGCTAATACGTATTCATTCTTACACTTCTTAGACTGATTCTGTGCATACCGACCGATCTCATTAGGATCTTTCCAGGGTCGAGCATTTTTTCTCCATATTTACGCTTCCGTTCGGTACTGGACTTTTTTCATCACTTTTCTTTCTCTGATGTAGCAGATTCTTGTCAGTTTTTAACCCCTTATTGGTTGTCAACGTGTCAATTATTGCAAGTTTCCGCCTCGCTCTCTCTTCTCTTAATTTTTTCGGGGATGATCGACACCAACGCCGGTTTATCTGTATAAATGTTGTGCTTGCTTTGACAGACAAAGAAAGATTCCTCCTCGAGATTCACGTTTTTGCCTTTCGCCTTTTCACCAAGATCTTTCCCATTCTTTACAAAATATTGTTGATTTCAGTGGCCTCTCACGCCTATTTTTTTTCTTTTGCTGTTTGGTAAATGCTCATGTTTTTTTAATATTGCGTGTTCCGGTGTTTTCTTTTACTTTCCACAGGTAGAGGTGATTGAATATGTTCTTAACTTATTACAACCTCCCATTCCGAATTGTCGATTGCTTCACATGCGACTTAAATATGAAATCCTAATAACCGAGCTTATTCTTCCATAGCGTTATTCACTGCCTTCTAAAAGGTTCAGTTCCAAAAATGTTTAAATACATCGTTTTATTGGGCGTAAACGAAAACTAATGATTGGGCTTTACGGAGATTGCCGCGTGTGAATCTTCCTTTTGTAACACTTACTAATGAGGGATCTGTTTCGTATGATATCGTATTTACTTTCCTCATTCGGTGACTTATAGGGTGATTGCATAATCAACAATTGATCTTGTTTCACGCAATATGCACTAACCATACGCATATGAAGCAAACGCTTTTTGGTAATCTTTTAATACAACGAATTTATTGAGAATTTTTAATGCAAAATTCGTTAATATTTTTGCAATCTTATTTTCTAGAAAACGTAAAGCATGCTCAGATACTTCATCATATGCCTCTGAATTTGAAGGAATCTTGCCATTCGTTTTTGCACAATCGGCTGTTTTACTTGCGCAATCATGATACAATCGATCGACTGGTTTCTAGCTGCTGAACTATTTACTAGTGTTGTACAACTACCTTTTCTTGTTCATACATTATCTCTAACCACAATTACCTACTTATGCACGCCATTAAGTTGGTCTTGCCTTTTCTTAACTCACGACTTGTGTGGCATACAAAACTCAGTGACGAGTGATTGCTGTCACTGAGCACCTATTCGTTGTTTGCTGTTTTATCCGTTAAATAAAGAGTTGAATAGATATTTTTTTGTTGATATTGCCCTGCCGCTATTATGACGTACATTGATTAAATTGGCGCCGGTGGAGCAAGTTCTGACAAGTTTAAAATTTCCTTTAATGACCTGTTTAAACACTCATTGCCTTGCGTATTCTGATGTGAGTCTTGTAAGCTAATTCTGATGTGAGTCTAAGTACATTATATAACTCTGTATGCAATACATAAAAAATAACACATATACAGTGACGAAGAAAGAGAAAGACAAACGCACACATGCAAGGCTCGGTAGCAAAATATCCCAGCTCAAACTTTGCGTAACTTGTTAGTTGAAGGCTCAAGCCTACATAAGCCAGATTTTTGTGTGAGAAATATCCAGGATAGAGCACTCCACTACACCTAATTGTAAGTGATTTCAGTACCTCAAAATGTATCTTGAAGATCTATCTGTGTGTTGCTAATAACTTGTCCATCATGCCATGCCACGCCGTTTGTTTGCTAATGCTTTCTCACACAATAATTGTAAAACCTTTTTTTAAAGTGAGCCGGTGAAGGATTTGCTTACGAAAAAGCAGTATAACGTTAAAAGCATAATTTGAATATAAAGTGCAGAACAAATGCAGATTTTCCCGCTAGGATGGGAATTGCAATGACTCGCACCATGTTTATCATTTTTTAATGAGAAGCTGAATTTTGTTTAACTGAATGGGTTAGCAAGTGTTTTTATTCGAGGTCTCGCCGTTGCTATATACATATGAGCACATTTTTTGAGAACTGTTGATCAACAAGTCACATCTGAACTAAGAAACCACAAAGATATCATTAAGCCGCGTTCGAGTTGGGAAAAAGTTGGTGGAATTCCGGAATTCCACCGTTCGAGATGGACGCGGAAACGTGCGAGGACCAGCAAAAATACCGTAGTGGAATCGTTGTGGGATTATATTTTTGACAACTGCAAGAGCCAAAAATGACGCTTGACCCCGACGGTTGGGGCTAAATAACGGAAAAACATTTACGGTTCCGGTGTCCCATCTCGAACGGTGGAATTCCGGAATTCCACAACTTTTTCCCAACTCGGACGCGCCTTTAATATGCCCCTATGGTTAATATATATTGTGGTTGTTCTGTTATCATTGATAAACAAATGCGGTAAATGCCGGTTTATTTTTAGTTCCATTTAAACCTCGCGCCCTTCCTACATTTAAAGGGCGTGCCTGCGTCGCGTATGCTACGGGGGTCCACCGCACAATGCAAATGTTCACATGCTGTCACAGCATTCCATTGTATTTTTCACATACGTTCTGCATTATTTTATTAATCTAAACTCGCAAACGCAAACCATCAAGCACTTGCTTCTGAAAATTTCATTCAATTCGTCTATAAGCATGCATAATGAATAGTGTCGTGACGTTGTGCAATATTTTTATTTGTTAGGTTATCACCTGTCTACCGTTTATCGTGATACGTGGCAACTTTCTCATTTCATTGAACGCTATTTTGTGTATTTTCAACCACGGTAATTATAGGTAATGGAACTAAGCTCTGCGGTTGCCAAGATCAAGAAGTATATGAAATTACTGAATGATGAGAGCACTGTTGAGAAAGGCCTTCACAAGCTTGAGGGGGTTGATATGACAATAGAACTGCTCACAGAGACCAAGGTTTGTATTGATCCGTTTCCTTTCACTAATCTTTCTTAGTATAATTAACCGAGTTTACTGCCATATCAAATGTTGTCGCTAGGTGTGAAGTTAGCAAAATATTGCTTGGCTATGTGCTTACTTTCTGTTTGAGATCGAATTTTCGGGTAACTTGACATGTCATTCAGGTAGGAAAAGCTGTTCAAAATCTGTCCAACGATAAGAACGTGGGGGACTTGGCGTATTCTATCGTTAAGGGGTGGAAGAAAATAGCCAAGAGAGCAGGCTACGAGGAGAGTAAATCACGAAAGAACCGCGAAAGGTAATGATGGCTTTCTGGTACAGCTAACCTTCGATCCAGCTTAAACAAAAACCCCAGGTTGTTCCAGTTCCAAGCTTCAATTCATGTTTTGTAAGGTGTACAACGCGGCAATTGTTAATCTTCTACTAAAAGAAGATTTTAAAACGAGTACCTTTCCAGCCCAGACACTACTTCTTCGGGAAGCAATTCTTCTAGTATAGACAAACCAGACGAAGACAAGAAGAAGGAAAGGAAGGAAAAGGAAATCAAGAAAGCAAAGAAACCGGAAAGGTAAATAAGCCAAAAGTTGCTTATTTTATATACGTTGCCTCATCAGAACATTGTCTATCATTGTTTGAAGTTTTCCAGAATTTCATACTCATATACACAGGCTCAAGCGGCAAAAATCGCTCACTGATTCAATGATGCCTAATTATTTTTCTTTTAGTTCTAAATCGAAAGACCAACCCGAGAGCTCCTCCTCTGGCAACCACTCTCTCAGTTTTGAGGAAATGCTAGCACTCGGAGATAAAGCCCCTGAGAAAAAGAGAAAGTTGGATATCTTCCCTCCACTCGATATGAACTACAAACCAATAAGACCACCTCCACCAAGGAGTCTTAGTGGAAACTATGCGCCAAGTGAGCATCTTTTGTTACTAGTGTGTTCTTTGAGGCGTTACCATAGTCTTGTTGTAGTTCTTCCGTTTCGTACATGTGCTTACATATTACACAATATTTATTACTGACTGCCTTTGCAGAGCGTACACACTTGAAGGTAGTAACACTACGCCTCCTCATTTCATTTATCGATTGAGGATAGGCTGTAAATGTGGATCTTTGAGATCACGAGAAGGAACCAGAAGAGGAATTCGACCTTTTGAAATACAAGTACAAGTCATCGGAACGTCAGCGCGTCTTCGCGGGAAGGAAGAAAGCGTCTGGAAAACCTGGAGTCGTCGATTCTCTATTCATTCAAGCACAAAGGATGGTCATCGCCAATTTGGACTGTAAGTTTGCATTTTCGTAAACAAAGAAAACCGATGAGTGTAGGACGATATTTCAGATTGGTATGCGAAAATCAAGGCGTCCAGTTGAGGTCGCACTCCTGTGTAATCAACAAGCCTATTCTTGTTTCTTTTAGACATGACTGTCATCCCCCATGCCAATTTCATTGTGCTAAAGACGATTCTCGAGAGAGCTAATCCAAGACAATTGCTCAACATTGAATATTTCAATCCGGTTGGGCATTTTTCCCTGTTTGAATGTCCGAGTTGTTCTGGCTGCAAATATATAGCTTCAGGTATTCCAACCGTGTATATTTTCACTTATTGTAGGAACTTGCCGAGGACACGGATTGTTTGTGGGAGGCGCACTTCAAGAAGATTCACCCGGGATGGGAGTCCTATGCCAATGAAACGTGGAAACAGGGCTTCTTCCGCGTTGAGAAGGAAAAGGAGCAGAAACTCAAGCAGATCAGCAACCGAATAAAGCACCAAGACGATGGACTGCCCCTTCAGAGAAAGGTGTAGTTAATTCACATATTTTATGCTGTTATGCTGAAGTTGTTCACCGCAAGATTCACCGGAGATTGTTTTAGACCGCTCTGGTTGATCCTCTGGCACCGAGAAATATTCGTAGGAAGCAATATACACACAACACTGTCCACGTCTCAAAGCCAATTCCACATGCACTGGAAGTGTCCAAGGCACGAAAGGAAATATTCGAATCTGGTGAGAATTGTTATTGTTTATGAGCCAGAACGAAAAGAGCCGTTGTTTGTCTTATTTAATTGGTGTGCGGTTTTCAGCCATCCTCGCCATTTTTTATTTCTCTGTATTCTAGGCAGCAAAGATAAACTGCAGTCTCTTCCATCTTCGGTGCGCAATCTCCATTCAACAGTTGGAGCAAGCAAGGGCTTCCAGAAGAAACAACCAGTGAAGAAAGGAACTCTCATGGCAAAGACGATGAAGATGCTGAACATGAAGAAGAGAAGATGATTTTAGGCATGTGTGGGTTCCACCTCAATGAGACCACCCACCTCATTTCGCACATTTCTGCATTTTTGCGCCTCCGATTTTTAGAATGTAAGACCTAGCTAGGATGTTTCTTATTAGTGTGGAGTATGTTTAGTTTTTTTCCCCTGAATGTGAGATACATTTTTATTAAAGAGAGCGTGCCGAATGCAACGTGTTATACAGACCAGTGTGATAACTAGGTGATTAGCAATTTGCGTTTATTGAGCTTATACCCTATATTTTATACCACTTCATTTAAGGCTTTCTAACATTGTGCCCATCTAGGTTATGTATGCACATCGGGTTTTTTATTCGCGGTATTTGACAGCACATAATCTGCGTCATATGTCATTGATTATTAGTTTTCATTTGTTTTCGAAGGCAATCATTTTATCAAGCTAGTCTCACAAATATTAAAACCCAGTTCGTGTATTTGTTATATTGTCGCCCAACTATATTTTAATGTCTCGGAAATACTTAGTTCATATTGAGCAGGTAATTTTGAGCATACTGCTTAATTCGCTTCCGTTTTCGTTATCAACCTCGTCATATTGCAATAGACGTTTACTGTTAGCTACTTATTAGGTTTGTGTTCCGCGTGTCCCGCTTTTTAAAGTCATTAAATCCCTTTATTTAACTGTTGTGACCCTTGCAAAACGCGGTATTGAACGTACTGTCCCAGTTATACGGTTTCAAACATAAATATGCAACTAGACTCGTTATCCAAGAAACATTATTATTATTACCTGACGTTGATTTGCTTTCTTGTGTTATATTGCGCGCGACATTTTGATAAATGTTTTACTTCTGTGCTAATATTCCTTCTCAAAACAAGCGAACGTTTTTATTCTTTAATTTGTTTTGTCTGTCCAATATCCTTGTCTGTCTCTGTGTTTTTGCGTTCTGTTCCCACGTCTTTCCTTCTTCCCATGTCTTCGAACTCTCAGAATTCATGTAACCCCCGGTTAATATCAATCTGACGGTGTCTCTCCATGGCTGATTGTTTCCTCGTCTCATTGTCTCACGCAGTGTATCCACTAGATAACGAATCGGGATCTCTAACAGGGACGTCTGCGTCTGTACGCCTCTCGTTCTTGACAATGGCAAGGATTTTCTATGACAAGTTCCCGTATCTCGGCGTCTCTCACTCTTCTCCACTCTATCGATCCCGACCGCAACGCGGTTCCCTAACGCGATGTTGTCTCTGACGTTCTACGTTTCAGATATTATTGTCTCACTATCATTCCTAATTGACGTCAACTTTTTATTCCTCTTTATATTATTGTTTATGTCCGTTCATCAATTATTGCCGCTTCGAAACGATTTTTTTGGAGAATACGCCTGTTAAGTCTGAGTGTAAGTAATGCGTTAGTAAACTACAAGAATTTTTTAATGTTTTACCATCACTCAAAAACATTAAATTACACGAAAATGCGATAACCCGTGTTCAGGAACTCCTATTTTTAATGATTTTGTCTATTTCATATCCCTCACTCCTTCACTCAAAAGGCTACGTAAAGCCCTATTATGAATATAACCGTAAAATTAAGTTACACAATCCGAATCTAGATAAGGCTCTTATCTATGAGATTGGTTCAATTACGGCATACAACTGTTCTTGTAGTCTTAGGAGTGAGAGAAAAATTACTATCAGTGCTTGAGACCATATAGGCGATTTATTCCATCAAATTTTCTTCTCTTAAACATTGTAAGAAGCACGCGCGTAATACTTGTGTAATTCAATTGTCGAATGAGAAATTACGTATGTGCGAATTTTATTTTATCAGTTCGGTCATTCCACTGTTTTATAAACACCGCATGTATTTGTGCTGGCGCCCCGTGATCACAGTAGCAAATAGGCTAAATTCCACAGTAAAATACCGCCTAAGCTCTTCATTTTGTTTATTTTTCAGTCGTTTTTGCATTTTTCAGTCGACTTTGCCATCTGCTTGCAATATGCTTCGATTCATGTTGATGATATCAGCTAGCCGATGTCTAATTTTTATGTAATTGTATTTAACTCTGATTATTGAATCGCTTTTTCTCTAGCAAAACAACTATTTCAAAAAATTTCTCTTATTGGACCACTTTAATAGTGGATTTTTATGAATGAGAATGAAAAGAAAATAACGATTTTAGCTTGACCGATTGATCCCTACTTTTAAGGACTGCCTGGTTATCTCGCCAAACTTGCTCTTGCGCATTATATTTGTGGCCGCACCGTGTTCTTTGTAGTTTGTTTCCTTACGATCTTTAATACATTCCCCTTCGCGTGCACATTTATTCTGATGAATGATTCACCGTAAATTGTTCCTGTCAGAATAATAATGAGCCTTCTTACTCATCCTTACTTTGTTTTTTTCGTCACCTTTTTTAAATCAACTCATTCGTTGCTTTCTTATCTAGCTGAATTTGCCGCAAAAGTGCGTCTTCCAATTTTTTTGGAAACACGAGATTACATAATAATATGTTGTTTAGTAAGTTTGCTTTCCAATCTGGCTTGCCCAGGAAGAAACGGGGGCTGTTCCCTAGCCACAGTGCTGGAGAACTTGCCTCTCACGTATAATATGGAAACAAAGAATCTGGACAGAACCTCATCACTTGCAGAGGAGGTTAGCAGTCAAGGAGGTCGGCTTTACTCGAACATTCTATGTACTTCTATGTTAATTGATTTGTACGGTTTTCTGTATTCGTTTCTTCGTCGTTGCACTAACACCAATAACAAATATAAATTCAGAAGGTTCATCGGCAAAACCATTTAAACGTGGACATATACGGAGATCTTCCTACGAATCGGCGCAAATTCAACTGGAATTTTGCAAGAAAGGAGATAGAAAGGCTCGAAGAGTGGCGTCACTCAACACAGCTTTGAACAAGTAAGATCTTTCTGTTAATTAGCGCGCACCATCTTATTTGTTGACATTGTAACGCAAATAACCTATAAATTCTTTATTCCTCCTCTCTTCCTTTTTGTTTATTTTATTTGGAGTTTTTTTGATTCCTCAACTTCTGTGTAAATATTTTAAAATTTTATTCGTTTGTAACTAACTAACTTGAGTTTTGTTCTTTGACTTTAAGATTTCTTAGTCATTCCCAAATTAATATTCAATGATCGTTGTGTTTCTATGTGCGTAAGGTTTTCCGCTTGTCTCTGTTGCCGTTTCCCCTCTCAACAGAAATCTGGTTTCTCTGCCCAAATCACAGACGTTCTCCCTTTCTTTTCAACCAAACTCTTATTTGGTAATTTGTTTCAATTAGATATTTTCTTGTTCCAGGTAAGTAAAGGTATATTTGATTAAACGAAAAAAGTCAATCGGTCAATCATGCATTGCGCATATTTTCCACAAAACAGTAATTCTTGCTGTTGTTAGCTAACGGACAGTCTCTAGTCTTTACACAACGCTCACATGAGAGGGGTCCTCATTTTGTTTAATATTGTCGTTTTCAATGGATTTTTGATTAAAAAAATAGCGATATATAAAATAAAAAGGCACTTTAGGTCTATGTATACATTTCCAACCTCATATAAGTAATTTCCAACCTTAAACACTGGGTTACTACTCATCTTGATATCTTGATCTATCTTTTGCTGGTGAAGTATGTTGTTAAACCTGTAGAACCGTTTCATATTTGTTCCCGTAAGTTTGTTCTCATCTCAATCTTATCGTCGCAACATTTCCTCCCCTTTCATGCCAATGTTCTTTATAATAGCAGAATAGGAACTCCAATCAATGAACACGTACATATTATATTCTTGATGTTCCGCCGTTGATATGGCATAGATGCGGGTTCGACCACTGTAATATTTACTAAAAGCATATGGAAATTCTCTTAGAATGTATCTTGCACAACCCAATGGAGTCATTTGAGTACATTTCTATAAGTTCGTTTGATTGGTTCACCAGGTTGTCAAATTTTACATAGTTGCTTGGTTTCAGATGTATTTATAATGGGGGTTTTCGAGATTGACCCTTTTTGGAGAATTTACCGGGGCATGTGTAGTGGACAAAATTCTTTGAACAGAAACAACGTGATTTTATGACGTCAAAATCTGATTGTTGTGGTTTTAGGTGTGCATCACTTCCTCGACCTGACACTTCCCCACTGCACACGATGGATGCAGCTTGCTGTCCTAGCTCATGCACTGCAGATAGTGGTTTAGGTAAGGAACCCCAATCACCATTCCAAAAATCCCTGGTCCCTTTTAATTCAACCATGTCTAACAGCTAGAATCTCATTTATTATGAAATGTCATAAAACTACTTACTCAACAAGGAATTTACGATACGTAGTGTTATGCGTGTGCGGCCTTATCAATGTTTGTTATTAACATACTAGGCGGGTTTCTATGTGATTACGCCAGTGGTCGTGTCAAAGCAGTCGTAAAGATAGTTACAACCTTCAAAATAGTTGTAAACTAGGCTTTGCAGATAAAGCTTGACATTGTAAAGTGAATAATCTTTTTGGAAATTAATATAAACTGCAATATGTTGAGAAATTCAATCCTTGAATTTGCATTGTTAATTCAAGACACGCTTAATTGTTGATGACAAACGTTTGCCTGCAGGTGAGTCTGTTTCCTCGAAGCGGAGTTCTTTGGATCGACGGAGTGAGATTTCGTTCGGTGACTGGGAGGCTTCAGAAGAAGGTTCATCACAAGAGATTCCTTCGAGCTCTCAACCACCACCGCCTCAAACGCAAAAGAAGGGCATCTCGTTGCGATTTCCTAGGTAACGAAAAGCTTAGCGCCCACGTTGCACGGTCAAATGTTGATTTTCGGTTCCTAAGCTATCCGTTATTTATTGCATACACCAATTTTGCAGAAGCATTTTCTCGAGATCGAAAGGAGAAGGACGCTGGAAAGTGTTCGGAGAGCGGAAAACAGATTCAGTGGTTCACACAACGGGCTTGATACTCGAGGAGAGACCAAGGTACGTATTAGGGAACCGTCGAAATAAGCACCTGCGTGCAAAACCAGCAACGCTTTTCGCATTATTCTCAAATAAGCGGTCAGTTTGGGATTTGTGTATTAGTCAGTATTCTGTGTGTTTTAGCAACTTGCCGAAGAAGTCAGAAGAAGAAGCCGCAAGACATAAAGAACTGTACGAGCAGTTACTGGAAATGGTCGGTTTCCACATTATACCAAAGTTATCTTTAAGGGAAGGCTCTCGTTTCTCGGACGAGTTTATGTGCGACTTATCTTATCGTATGGAGGCCTAAATTTCTTTAACTTTAATTGTAGAACTTAATTTTAATTGTATAATGTTTATTAGTTTAATTGTAAACTTTATTTTTTTTAGTTGTAGAACTTACATTTTTTTCCAATAGTGTGTATGTATTTTAGAATAAGAAACGTGAGGCGAAAGCAGAAAAAGATCGTAAAAAGGCATTGGACGAGAAAAAGAAACAAGAGGAACAGCATGCTGCTGCGTGCAAGATATGGATGGACGATATTCTACCCAACTGGACAACAATGTTGGTTTTGTTTATTGAATACATTGCTCGATACATTGTTCGATTTGCCGTGCTTTGCATTGAATTTTTTTTTGGTCACTAGGTCCCTTATTAGTATGTATGTGTCGTAAGGCACTTCATCTTAGGGTAACCATTTGGTTTTTGTTATGTACTATTTGTATTATTGTGCATGTTCTTTTTGCTGTTTCATTACCAATAAACTATTATTAATATTTTAGGTCCCTTTATTTTTAGCGTGTACTTTTATACCATAGACTTGGAGGAATACTACACGTTTGTTTATCCCATGACGTCTACTAAATTTAATGGTTCTCTAACGGTTTCAGGCGTGATTCGAAAAAGTGGCGGGAGTGTTTTTGGAGCGGAATACCTCCCAAAGTGCGAGGGAGGGTTTGGGGTTTGCTGATTGGAAATTCACTCAACATATCGGAAGGTGATCTTTCAATTCTCTTTTTTTTGGCCATGTTTTTGTTCTTATTAGCGACTTTTATGTGCGTCAAACATCAATCGTAAACTGAAAAATATTGCAGAACTATACAAAATCTGTGCCGATCGTGCTGTGATTCGCCTTGCTGAAGCCAGCCAACGTCCTGAGCATGAGGAGGCGATTGGTATGCACTTTTCGTAACTTTTCTCATATTCTTGTGTTTCGCAAGTCACACTGCATTGCGTTTACGTGTGGAATTAGAGATGAGTCTTAAACGAGGTAGACTATGCGAGAAAATTGTAACGAAAGCTTGCACAGCTTCGCGGATCTGCACAGCTTGCACAGATCTTTTGGCGTACATTTAAAATACGATGTTTTTAGATGAAAAGTGGAACCGCGAGTCTTCACTTGCGCAAATCCATTTGGATGTTTCGCGGACGTTTCCTAAACTGGGCATTTTCCAAAAAGGCGGACCTTATTACGATTTATTAATAAATTTGCTCGGTAAGCGCCAGCACAATCAATATTGTTGGCAACTATTTCCATACGTTCATTTTGTTTCCCTGAAACCATTTTTTATACGTCCTCGACTATGTTTTGAAGCGCTATGCAGTACTTATTGTTAGTTAAAACGAGCGCATATGAAGCTAAACCAATATTGTTTTTGGCCCTTTTTATATGACAGTACTTGAGAATAATTTCGCACTTTAACACGCACATAAGATGTGAATATATTAATTTTGTATTTTTAATTTTCTCTTCAGGGGCTTATGCATGTTATCGTCCCGATGTCGGTTATGTGCAATCGATGTCGTTTTTGGCTGCCGTTCTCCTACTTCAAATGGATCCAATCCCTGCATTTATCGCCTTTGCGAATTTGTTAAATCAACCACTGCAGGTTGGTCTGACCTCCCTGTTTATTTATCTAATAACATTGTCTACTGACTCGACGAGTTAGAGTTCATAGTGATATAGATTTAGAAGTGTGACTAGCTTAGTACCATACTGTACCCTAAGATATTGGCGCGGTAACGAGACCATTTTCGAACAAGTTAAAAAGAACTTTTCTGATATTAGCCTAATAACTTTTTTCTACTTGGTTTTCGTATTTGATCCTGTGCTATGACTCATGTTGATGTTAAGGTCGCCTTCTTCCGACTAAAGCAACCCCAGATGACCGAGTACTTCATAGCGTTCGATATTTACTTTTGTCAGGAGATCCCCACACTTCACAATCATTTTGATCAAATCGACCTTCGGCCAGATTTTTACTTGATTGAATGGTTTGTTTCAATTTTTTTAAAGTTTTCAGTGGATATTGAGTATAATGCAAATGGCAGATGGAAAATTAATTTGAGTATTTTAAAATTTGATATGTTGCATCGCTTCGTTGTTGCATCGTTGTTTGTTGCATCGTTCGTTGTTGCATCGTCATCTTCGTTGTTGCATCAAAATGTTGCATCGCTTCGCGGTTTTTACTATTGTATTTCCAGGGTTTACACAGTGTTTGCAAAGTCTTTACCACTTGATGTGACTTGTCGTGTTTGGGATCTATTCTTACGAGACGGAGAGGAATTCATTTTCAAGACTGCAGTCGGTCAGTCAACACCTGTTTTGTAGTTTTTTTTCGCACGGGTCTGTAGATCATTCGATAATCAACTGGCTTCATTTACAGTAACGTGCTACATATATAATAAATGCACATTCTTTTTAACTCAAAGTTTCAGGCCTGCTCAAATTATTTCAAAAGGAACTTTTGCAAATGGAGTTCGATGATGCTGTGCTCTTTCTGACAAAACTTCCGGAGAAGATCAATTGCAGCGAGCTGTTCAAGTTAGTTATTTTGGTTGTAATATTTTTCCGTATTCTTGTCTTGAATGCCCCAATTACGGTTCTTAATCCATTTTTGGTTGTCTATCGAAATATATGAAGTTTACAAATTGCTTGCAGAAACATCGAGCCACTCATGAAGAATCCATGCAATGGAGAATCTTCACGTGGAAAGAAGAGCTTCTCTCAGGTAAACTATTATGGTAATTCCGTACAGTGAAGCTTGCAAATATTTATTGGTGCTTTCAAATAAACTTGTCCTTTCTTTCAGATTCAAGCCGACGTTCAACAAAGAGTCAATCCGCAGAACGGGTTTTCGCATTCGGAGGCAGCCAACCTCACGCAACTTACTCACAATATTCAGGGTCTTAAACTGAGCAAGAGTCTCTCCGAGTTTGTCTCAGACCTGCTCAAGCCTCAATAGTTGTAATGCATTTCAACCGACTAAAAACATTAGGGTGCTTCAGATTGTTTTCTTATGTTTGTCTTTGACTGCTTCTCAAAGGGCCCAAATTTCTTTCTCTGAGTGAGTATTCTTTCTTTCTTTTCACTTTGACGTTTACGCGTTTACTGCCAAACTAGAGTGCCAAGAGGTTTTACAAAACCCATTTATAAATTATACCTAGCTATCGCTACATTTCTGCATTTGCCATCTCTATATGCATTCTCCATATGCACTAATAATTGATTCTATGAAATCGAAATCGGGAACTGTGAGCTGATATTTGTATATGTGAGATTTTTATGTACGTGAGATTATCCTTTTCGACGAGATTACGTCTTTTATTGCCGAACTTTCATATCTAGCACGGTTTCGCAGTGATTTTCCGCTTTGACTTGTGAACTTTGACAAGTATGCTCATTATTGTGCGTGCGACATTTTTTAGACCATTGTCTTGTTTTTTTCTTATATGTTGCTCGAGCTTTTCTACTATGTTTTTGCTCACCATACTTGCCTTTTTCTGCTTAAGATTTTATTGGCAGTTGAGAATATTATTTCATGTTATAATTTATAATTAATTGTTTGTATGTAATTACTGCAACATTGTCATAACATTAAGTGTGTAGTACAATTGTTAGGCATAATACTTTAAGTTCCAAAATAGTATGCCGTCATTTGTTCTGACGTGTTTACTCTCATGGAGTGCCCGTATTACCTTGTTCTGTAATTTTCCAAATTCTCAAAGACGTTCTTTGTTGTCATTAGCAGCTTTTCATTCCCTTTCAGTTACATACGTCATTTTATTTTTACTGCTTTAAGGTGCTTACAGCATGACATGCATTTCCCCTTATTTATTAACTTGCTACATAAAGTGTACATGGATGGTGAATTAGTGTGTGTGCGCATTTCGCCCAGGTAGTCTTTTGCAGCTTATTTTAAGGTAGAACAACCAGATGGGCAATGCGAAAGAAGCTTCCTCCTTAACTGATTTTTTTCCGTGTGAACAGAAAATAGAAAAGATCATTCCACTACTGTCACAAAGCCTGTTCCAAAATCAAGAATGAATATTACGTAAAGCGACTATTTACAGTTTTCACACGGTGACCAATTTAACAACCAATAAGACCTAGTGAGCACACCAGTCAAGCAGCACGTGTAGATTATAAATATCCAACAAGGACGTTCGTTGATGTTCTGGATAATTCTTGTAGGATTCTTATGCGAAGTTGTATGAATAATTACAGTATGCAAAAAGCAAGTGCAAGCTTGACGTCGTCACCAAAGTTCGGCACGAGTCGTCACGTTGTCCTTCCAGCGGTTCTATGTGCAGTCAAATCATCGAAATGATAATGATGGTCCTGTTCCCTATAACAACACCCCTAGTGTAGTTTAATTCCATTTGTATTATCTCAAATTTTCTTACCGGGCAGGGCATAACTTGTTTCATGGATTTCCTTGTTTCATAAATTTAATCTCCGGGTTAATTTTAATTACACTTGAAAAAGTTCCAATGAGAAGCAACACCACGTTACAATGCGGAAGTTGCCCTGTGGACACGAAGTGGAAACTATGTGGCTAGGCATAGAAGGGCACATCACCCAAGTATAGTACCCATATATAACACATGCTGAAACGGTATTGGTGAGAAATTCTCAGCGTCGGTTAATTAACTTGACAACTAAAGCTCGGTCATCGTTACAAAACGGAGAGTTTGACCTTATGTATTTGATATGTATTTGATATTTGAAACTCTGAATTTAAATATGCCCATAGAGTTTCTACGTCACAAACCGTACTCATTACGACAAATCGTTTTGTTCAGAGCAATTAGTACTTGTACAGGAAATAAATAATGTTGGACACAATTACGAGAAACTGTTCGTAGAATAAATTTATTTAATGTGTTAGTAAGTTGCGCATTATAATTTTGATTAGCTTAGGACCAATTTGCCCTCTTCTCTGGTCTGCGCCAGTATGTAATCATATAAAAGCGGGAATTACTCATATACATCTCAAAAAATGAAAATGTTACACACTACGTGTTCAACTTCTATACATTTGAGTGTTGACAAATTTTATTAATTCTTCGTGAACACTGTATTGGGACTAACATCTGCTTTTGGTAAGATCATAACATGACCACAACATCATTTGTAACATCGTTTATATAACTACCAAAGACCACAGCTCGTTTATCTGATAATTCCTCACCATCAGATCATAGGGTATGTGACATACAAATAAGAGTCAAAACACCGTCAAAAGTTTTTTTTTTAATTATCAACCAACAGCATTTCGGAACAGAAATTGGTTCGCGTAGCAGGCGCTTGAGTAAATAGAGTCTTCTTCGCTTAACGATCTTCATTCAACAGAAGCACAAAAACATATGTAACATAGCATCCCAAAGTGCAGAGGTCCATACTTTGTCTGATATATCCAACTTTTGGTTTGTTTGAAGATCATGTTTATCACTGCTGTTTTCGTGATGTTTGCCGTATGCAAAGTTGCGTACCACATCTTTTTAGAAATTTATGGCTAAATGATTGAGGTGATTATCAATGGTTACACTGGAGAGACAGGTTACATATTTCTTATCTACTTTTGCGCATGTTTATTTATTTCAGTTTTTAAATCAGTCAAAAACGGGCAAATTTCATTTGGATTTATTACAGTGTATCCTGTATGAGGAGAGTGGGTTTGAGAGTGGGGATACAGAATCAAATCTCTATCGGTAGAACGATCACATGGAAGCTTCCGAACGCGAGAAAGCGTCTATTTAGGCATAAGAGAAGAATAAATATTCAATCGCATTTCCGTTTTTTTCTTCGTTGGTAGATGTTGTTTTTAGATGACGTTGAATTTGAAAAAGCTGTCGGTGCAGCACATACGCAAGAACTGTTATTTGGAGTCTTTACTGTCGTATTTTCACTTCTTAGCATTATTATGTATGTACTGGTTTTGCTTGTAAGTCCTTTACAAGTCATGTAATATTACCTATTAGCAGAAAATAAAAATACGTATCAAAAAAATGAGCAAGTGAGAACGAAATAACAAAATGATACGTTTTTGGATGTACCTAATGAATGTTATATTATTTTAACTAGTCAAAGAGGATATTACAGAATATTATTGCTTCTAGAATTTGTTCCTTTATTAATCAGTAACTTGCGATGACCTTGATATAACAAAATGTTGCATTAATTTCCATTTTTCCGAGCATAATATCGGAGAAGGATTTTTCAAAGAATGTATCACAACAAATAATGTTCCATATTGGGATTTGTAACTGCGTGCAACTAGTTATCCATCTGTCGTCTGGGGTGTACATTTTCCTCCAAATCGAACGGTTCGACCTATTTGAGAAGGTAAATGCCCTCGGAAACATAAACGTAGTGTTGTTATGCTTATTCTATAATAAGGACCTCGCGTAAGTACTTATATTTTCTTTGTTTTCAAGGGAACGTTACTTTAAAGTGCTTATAAAAGGGGTATAGGTCAGCTCTGCGAAGAACGTTCGTTCAATTAAAAAACTTCGAAATCGCTTCAGATCCAAGGAGCTCTTATGAATGGAATGTGGTGCGCCGGACTTGTATTAACAGCATTCCTCGCAATTAATCGATTTGTCATGATAGTTTTCTTTACAAGATCCAATCGGATCTTTACGATACAAACGACGATGGTTGGTTTTTTGCATTATCGGATCTTTACTAAGCAAACGACGATGGTTGGTTTTTTTTTAAATTATGTTTCATAATATCAGTAAGTAAAGGACGGCTTTTCTTAGCGTAGCCATCCCACTTTTCGAATCACGATTTTAATCTGATTTTAGTCACAAACTTTTCAATGATCATAAAGAGAAGGTATAGTCATGTGCCGTGATAACATGTGCACTGCAGGTCTGCTTTATTTTCTGTTGGGCATGCTTTGCGGTGGTTTTTGTTATGAACATCGTTGGTTTGAGTATGTTTGTATACGTCCTGCCTTATTACACGTGGCAATACATTGTAAGTTTTTACTCTTACTTGTTGTTTCCCTTTTGGTCCTTATGAGATTTATTCATCGCACCGAGCAAAGCCGGCAACAATAACAGCTTTCAAAAAGAAACCAGGATCGGTTGGTCATGCTTTCTGACATGATTCTCTACTGGCTTCGTTGGCTCAGTACCAATTGTCTTTGATGTGTTTATTCTTTCTGATCTGTTGTTCAGGCGGGTTATCCACTGGGTGGCGTTCTTCGAGAATTCAGCAATACTCTGATTCTAGTTGTGGTCTTAATATCCGCTGTGTCATATATCATCATTTTTGGATACGTCTTTACGGTGAGTGCATCAATGAACCATGTATACCTAGATGAGTTTACTTAATAGGAAATTGGTCTCTTGACCAACAATTCACTGAATGTCCCACTCATTATTCAATTGTTGTTTTCGTATTCGCAGAAGTTTTATTTTCTCACACCAAAAGTCAGTTATAATTGAATTGCAGCACAATCCGCCCTCGAAGAAGGAAATATTATTAACCGTGCAAGTAAGCGTATTCTTCTTAGTAATAGGAATTATTTAATTTAGTTTGAAAATGTTTAACGGTGCGTATCACTATTAACTGACGAAATCAATTGCTTTGAGTGCGCAAATTCAATCAGAATGTGTAAAAAGGTGCATATGATATGCACAAGTGAATTGATCTATATTGTCATTATACATAGTCTGTATCGTAACGGAAAATGTGGTAACAATAAGAATACACTCATAAAACAGACGACTGAGGATATGACGACGTGTAAGGTTAATCATAAAGGGACCTCAAACCTTGCATTGGACCGAAACTACAAGGAAAAACGATGTAAACCAACAGGAAACAGACTACTGAAAATGAATCTTCATAAGAGTAAAAAAGTAAAAAGAGGAAAGGTTTTGGGATCCTTCATATCTATGTGTTTGTTGGTAGTTGGTACCCACCTAGAATTCAGGTATTTGCCATGTCTGTCTATGATGTGCTTGGCTACTGCATCTGGACTTATGTGCCTGTTCTCGACGGCAGACTGGCAATTTTTGCTTCCAATTTTATTTGGGTGCTGTGGAATGCTATTAACCCGTACATAATGCTTGTCCTAAACAGGTTATTATAACTTTTTTTATTTATATACATTATCAGATGATTCAAAACAGGATAATACATTTTGCTGCTCATAATTCATAGAATACTACCATTGTTCGTATAAACTAGAAAAATTACAGGAGAGTGCGTGAGCGAGTTATCGCGCTAGTCTGTAGAGGCATCTTCACAATTCTCGGGTATGTTACAATTGCAAACACATTATAAATAATCATTTTTGGACGAAGTGGATTACCATTTTCTGGGAAGCCTTCCCTATGGGGTATTTTACACAAACGAAGTAAATTTAGATTATTTTTTCCCATGCATTCAGTAACTGTAATTGTTGCAAGTTCAGCCACAATGTGTCGTACGCGAGCGGAGCGATGTCTGTGGTGACAATAGTTCGGCCAGCGATGGAGATGAGGGGAAGAAGCATACCAAAAGCAACAAACAATCGCTCTTTGCCATGATCGTTTTTAAATGTTAGTATTGAAGGCACATTATTACATTCACACACACAAATCATATAAATTTCTAAATTAAAAAAAATAAAGCGATTCATATATTTATTGAACAATCCATATGTATACAACTTTTGCACAAATCACGTCTAGATTCGTTGGACCTTTAGGTAGTTCTCAGTAGGAACGTTAATTGCAAACCAAGTGGGGTTCACATTAAGGGTCCATCCTTCAGAGGGTAGGAGACGGAAGTTTTGCAGGATTGTTGCGATTCCGAGGAACAATTCCACGCGTGCCAACGCCTCGCCCGCGCATTTGCGGCCACCCATGCCGAACGGGACAAGGTGATCGATGGCTACCTAAAACGAATGCAAAAAAATTACGTTCCGAGCAGCCAACGGAAAGATTTGATTCTTTAAAGAGCGTCCAGATAATACCGCCTCAGGATGTTGATTCTCTCACCTTGTCGGTTGTTTTTCCATCTTCCAGAAGAAATCTCTCTGGCTTAAACTTATCTAAGTCTGTGCCGAATACTTCGTCAAGTCTGAGGATAGAATTGATCTGGGGCAGTATTATCGTGTTTTGGGGAATAGAAATTCCACACACCTGAATTTGTTTACGTATTAGTATTTCTTTCTTGATAGAAAGAAAGAAAGAAAGAAAGGGTACCAGTTGAAGAGTAAAAAAACAGTTGAATAAATCGTTGCCATTTAAATTACTACTTCGGTGTCTCGTAATGTCCTCCGAAATAGGTTTAGAGGCAGAATGTTGGCAAGCCTCTGAATTTCGCATACACAGGCACTCGTATAGGGTAAGTTGAGCTTATCAGACATGGAGACCATTCTTTCAGTTCCAACAACAGACATTATCTCTTGGCGGCATTTCTCCTGAAGTATTAGAGGTTTAGAGGATGGTGCCACTAAAATTCCAGTGAATTTCCTACTATCCGTGAAGGAGCAGGTTAAAAAAAACACACGTACATAAATTCCAGTGTAGTGAGAAAGATGCCAAAACGCGGTTAATAATTTCTTTGAATGATATAAATGTGACAGTGACGTATATGAAGCCGCATTTTTAAAGCCTTGTTTCACTACACGTTACATGTGAATTAACTTCTTCATGTTGAAGTGAATTATCATCTTGTTCGGCCAGTACGAACAACAAGGCTTACCTGTACTTCGGGACTATTGGCAAAGTGTAATACTGCCCATCGAAGTGTTGTGGTGGTAGTCTCCATACCAGCGAGAAAGAAATCCATCACAACGTTCTGAAGCTGCTGAGTACTAAATATGAGGTTACATGACAATAGAGAACAAATTACATGTCCATTGTTTTAGAAATAGTAGAGCGACTTACAATACCCTCAGAACGTTTGTAGGAAGTGAAAGAGACAGAAACGCCAACAAATGGAATCTAAAGATCCTTTGTTTGCATGTAACATTATCTTCACCTGAGTCCTGTATCTCCTTTGTCTATCCGTTGTTGATATGCATGAACAAAGCACTGGGGTTCAGCGTCTTCATGATAATCGCTCAGACAGTTTCTAACATCCTGGTCGACCATCTCAAGGCACTAAGATCGATGATAATTAAAATCGTAAATATTACCAGATTTAATTTTTAGGTTGAAGAGCCAAGGACAAGGCTCCTATCTTCATATCGACACTTAGAAATACTCACCCCTTTTAGTATTTCAAAGAATTTGTGGTAAGCATGATATCCGATCACAGGTATATGTTTTATCCATGGGAATGCCATTACAAGGAACGTCAGCTTGCTCTCCCTGATTGTCTAAAATTCTAGGCGGCGCTCATAATCAAGTGTTTTGCATAACATGTAAGATTGTTTCAATGCACTACTGTTCCTCAAACTGATCAATGATCTTGTTGTTTAATACCGCAGAGTATATCGCTCTGATGCGTGGCATAAAGAACGTAAGCTTGCCTCAATGTTCTTTGAGAGTTGATTGGCAAATGTTTTCAAAGCTTCGCAGTCATGGTATCCATATCGCCATGAATATAAAAGTTCATTTATAACATTCGCGACCAAAATCTGAAGTCAACAATTGATAGCAAAAAAAAGGCAATAAAAAACCTAATGGATAATATTTGTCGAAATGATGGAGTAATCGAGTGTTTTTCTCTGTATTTCACAAACGGTTGTTTGCATCACTTCTTGTGCGTATTGTTTTGTCCATAGTACATTAATATTACCTGGATCGGCCATCGGAACTCCACTCTCGACTTGTCTTCCAAATTATCAATGTAATCAACAAACTCACGAAGCGAGTTTTGAACCTAGACGAATGTAGAACATAGCATCCGACTATTCAATCGTCATATTAGTATCAAAAACAAACTCCGTGCACAAGCAGCGATGTCATTGTCGATAGTACCAAGCTCTACGTGACTTGAATACTTTGCCACATACAAAATCAACACAAAATACAACAAAAATTGCGCGCTTCAGTTTAGTCTTCGAGTGTTTACACTGAAGCTTCTTTCAGCCCACCATTTGTTCTTGTATATTCTTGCCCATTCCAAAATCACGGAGTATGTGCAGGGATGTCCTCCTTTGAATACTCCATTCATCTCCATCTGAGAATATGACCCCGCCGTTGGGAATTGTTTGGACTATGTTCTCGGGAAACTCTCCAGAACGACCCAGAAAATCGTCCCCTAAATCAACATCAAGGTTAATTTCCTTCAGAGATTTAATGAATGTTTTGAATCAATTGTACAATAATATTCAGATGAGTATTGTTGAGGCCGAATTCTTTATCACACACCCTTTGTTATTAGAGCTTCTTTCATAGCATCGTAATGTGTGATTACCACCATGGGATTTGGCAGAAAGACTGTAAACACGGGTCCATATACTTTTGACCATCCATCCATTTGCAAGTGAAGCTTCTTTGGGTCTGACACCTAGGAAAGGAAATGGGTGTGTAGGGTTTAGTCGGCATGTATTACGTTAAGTAAGAAGAGCTTAAAAGTACGGCGATGCACATGATGACATAGATACTGTTGTATCTCACGTGTCTTAATTTTTGTGCCGAAATTCCTTGAAAATACGAGCCGCGGATGTTCCAGTGCGACGTTCTTTCACCTACATTGTAAGTGCTTAAAGGGATCGGCTCACCTTAAATTGTGTCTGTTTTTTTTGTTTCTTTATTTTCTATAAGGGATAATAAAAATTTGCAATACAAAAAGTAGTGTTCTATTTCAATAATCACGGAGATATTAGGTGATAAAGTGGTGCATTGATCGGTCCAAAATGGCAAAGGGAATTGTCCTGCCTTGTTTGTATAGAGACAATTACCCTTTGCCATTTTGGGCCGATCAATCCACCACTTTATCACCTAATATCTCCGTGAGTATTGAAATAGAACACTACTTTTTGTATTCCAAATTTTTTTTATCCCTTATAGAAAATAAAGAAACAAAAAAAAACAGACACAATTTAAGGTGAGCTGATCCCTTTAACGCAAATGGGGGAAAGGGGGAGAAATCAATATAAATGTGGCCTAAAATATAGAAGTTGATAAACTCAAATATTTCTTCTAAAAAAAAAAGACAATGTTTCAAAGATCGGAATTAATAATAAAAATAATAATTTTATTTCCAGTTGCCATGATTCTTTCAGTTGGTGATTCTTTCAGTAGGAGACAATGTAACTAGTAATTAGTATTGATCTGCCTTGATTTATACATCTATTCATAATTAAGAACCATAAATGTCCACAAAACACAGATTTATAGATTTAATGTGCTCACCATGTACAGATTTCCAATAACTGGAAGTGGTAATGGTCCTCTGGGATATCGGGACACATTCCAATAGAAATTTATTACATAAATGATGAATAATGATATCAGTATAATGAATATGAATGCCATTTGAGGCTACGTTAGTAGAACCGAAAACGATAGACAAATACCGCTCAGGTGGTGATCAAATACCGATCAAATAAAATCAATTAGCAGTCGATCAGTACTATCAGCCTTAATTGTTATCATGTAACTGATATGATCAAGGTGCGGGGGGAGGGGGGGGGGGCTCTTTGACGTAGCGATGGAAATAAAGTTAGTCTGTTGCTATCAATATGAAAAACAAGGGTTTTACCTGCGCCCCGTGAGTTCGTTAGTAGTTTGACACAGCCTCCCGTTATAAAGAGCAAATTATAAAATTAATTTTGACGAGCTATAGATTGGAAGTAATAAGTAATAAGTTGAAGGGTGAGAAGGTCGCTATTCAGATGAAGCCCAATTCTGTTAGTCTTTCAGTTTTGTGAGCCAAGCTGAAAAACTGAACTGAAAAAAATTGTATAACTCCATAGCTCGTTACCATTAGAGAAAATGCGAAGCAGTTCAGAAAGTATTCCGTATTTACGCTACGATATTTAGCATGAAAACGAGTGACTTGGTATTCAACAACGTTGACCTAAAAATAAATACGTCGTTGATTTGGATAGAGGGGCTCCCTAACGGACGGATTTTTTGAGACCCTCTTACAAAAATTCTTGTAAATAAAATTTTTTTATTGAAAATAAAAAAATGGCAAAGGTTAATATTTGCCATAAGTACTCTAAATAGTTGCTATATGTCTAAATAGAATAACTGAACCGTTTTATTACGACCCCTTCATATCGATCTGAACGGTTTTCCCTCAAAAATTAAGCTCCATAAAAAAATTTTGTGTGCCGCTTACGGTGCTCAGCGATGGTGTCTAAGGTATTCCGACCTTGATCTTCCTCATGTTTTACTAAGAAACATTAATTTTTGACATTTTAAGAACTATAAATATTTATTTGCTTCCTTCACATGTTGTCCCAGACGTATCGTTCTTTTTCGGCATGATTTTCTAATGCGGATAAAGCAGATTACCACACTCTGGGGATTTACATATTATAGCGAACACTCAATACTTTGTGTTATAATTCACTTACTTATTGACTTAAGTGAAAAATGAAGGGCAACTTCTTATTGTTTGATTTTACCATCTTAGGAAAAAGGCGAATAGCAGCACAGAACACACACCTTTATGTAGTAAACAATTTATTTATATACATACGGTGCAGGCAATACACAATGTACCAGACGCAGGAAGCGTAGTTCATGCAAATTAATTAAGTAACAATCACGGAGTCGTGGCATGGAGTACTAAGTACTAAAGCACAAGCACGGATTAGTCGAGTGGAAGTCTTATTTACTTCGAAGTGGAGTCACCTCTTTGTGTTAAACTGAAAAAAATTTGCCATTACAAAGTGAGAAATGTGAATTATATATTTTTTTTATTATGTTGATCTTGGATTGTTTGATTTTGCGTTTTTGAATATACTTTGTTGGAAACATGGGCAGTGAGACTTTTGATAAAATAAATTGTTCAAAAGACTCCGCATAGCTTTAAATGCGTATCTCAGACGCGAGCCCGTTGGTAGCCATGACTGTGAGACATATGGCCCGCCATCTAATTGTAAAATGTGATCACTTCTTTTTATAGATATCGCCATTAAAGTGGTTTTTCTGAATGATTGCGAACAAACACAAATCCTTCTTGAACTCGACACGAGACAAAGAGTGGTCAAGGAGGACCGCAAGGAGAACTTAAAGTCTCATGGGGAAATTTTCTTATGCTGAAAGTCCGGGATTTTAGAAAAATCATCGTGAGAGCCGCGTCCAATTACGGCAAAAACTCACAGAGTTATAGCCCTCAGAACCTAAAAACCTCAGAAAATAAAAATTGTTTCTGATGACGGAAGCTGATGGAACATTTTGGAACAATAACTCTGCGAGTTTTAGCCTAAATTTAATGCGGTTTTCGAGGTAATTTTTCTGGAAATTGAACTTTCGGCACAAGAAAAATAAGGAAAACTTTTCCATGTGAGCCCGACCCACGCACAGAGAGCCGATGCGCGTCGCACCATTTCGGGAAACAAAATGGCCGCCGCAAAGAAATGGGAAACAAAATGCGCGCCGAATAGAAATGGGGCGCAAAATGCGCGCCGATCCTTTGCGGGAAACACTTTCTTGGTTCGGCACGCAAGTTGCGCCCCGCACCATTTACGCACCATTTCCGCACCTTTTCGGCAACGTTTTTGAAAGCGCTCGGAGGCTCTGCCGTAAGTGCAGTTGTTGTACTAATATGTTTCTGCAAGCGATGGTCTCACATGTGCTGTGTGGCCGAGGGATCTAAGGCGCTGCTTAGAGAATGTATCTAACAAGACTGTTAGGTTCGAATCCAACACGCTGCTTTCTTTTTGCAGTTGCTGCTTTTCCCGCACCGTTTCCGCACCATTTCGGTAACGTTTTGGGGGTGTTTCCCGCAACAGTCTGGGTGTGTTTCCCGCACCAAAACGGCAACCGGAGCCGTTGAAAAAACTTTTGCGGCGCGCACCAAATTCTTTTGCGGGAAACACCCCCAAACTGTTGCCGCGCGCAACTCTTGAGTTTCGTTGCGGAAACTCAGGCTCAGGCCACGTAAACAAGGTACTTCGTAAACATAGCACTTAATTTTTTGGCATAAACTATTTTGCAATTCTCTTATTAGTGAAAACGGAATTTCATATTGTTGTAGATAAGTGTTTGGTATTGTCAGAACTAGATCCCCGAATATGAACCCTGATAAGCGACCGTTGGGTATTTTCCTTTAGAGCCAATATGATTAGGATACATTTATATGGAAAAATCAGCACCATAGGAAACAGAGCCTGAGTTTCCGCAACGAAACTCAAGAGTTGCTCGCGGCAACAGTTTGGGGGTGTTTCCCGCAAAAGAATTTGGTGCGCTCCGCAAAAGTTTTTTCAACGGCTCCGGTTGCCGTTTTGGTGCGGGAAACACACCCAGACTGTTGCGGAAAACACCCCCAAAACGTTAGGTGCGGAAACGGTGCGGGAAAAGCAGCAACTGCAAAAAGAAAGCAGCGTGTTGGATTCGAACCTAACAGTCTTGTTAGATACATTCTCTAAGCAGCGCCTTAGATCCCTCGGCCACACACAACATGTGAGACCATCGCTTGGGCGACGGTCCCCTGCTTTCTTAGGGCAAATTCATTTGGGGGCCACTTGGTGAGCTTGCAGTGACCAAGCTTTCTCGAAAACCGTCGTTAAGTGGTCACCCACCACCACATGGTCACATAATGGTCTCAACATGGTTAGTTACCGGTCACCATATGTTTTCGGTGAATAACTGACCCGCTACATGCGGTTTTTCTTTCATCAGGGTAATAATTTCGTTTCCAGTGCTGCAAAATTTCAAGCAGAGTCGACGCCATTGTCTCTTTGTGGCGGCCATCAAACAAATAAGCGGTTCATATCCGTCGACCTAGTTTGTGCCAATAAAAGGTTGAAAGGGTAAAGTTGACCCGTCTTCGCAAGAGAACTGAACTCGGCGCGGGTCCCTTCCTGCAATACACAGTCCGGCCTACTCTGGGGTTTTTTTTTGTTTTCAGTTAGTACACTCCCTTGAGAGGGATAGCTATTGAGCATCTTTTTCCTCCGCAACCGAAATTGCTACCAATGTACTCTAATGAGAAGGTTCGGTCTGCCCGGGGTGGGAGTCGAACCCGACGAGTCGCAGTGCCTGCACTGCTCTTGAGACAGCTACTTATGGTTAGACACTATGCCGCCTTGATTAGCCTCTTGGCTGCATTTTTTTATGTATAATTTCAACGAAAACAAGGTCGGTGAAACGGCTTTCGATTTTCTTCGCAAATTTTTTCGTGTAACAGTATCCTCGTTGACGCGAATTATGTGGTTCAGCCGTTTTGTGGTATTCTTTGTTGTTCAATAATATTTTTTAATTAATGTTTGTAAGTTGTCTTTCCGTATGGTGTCTACAAGATGGATTTTCTTAATCGAATCAAATAATCAATCTATTAAAAAGCTGGTTGAAGAAGCTTGATTACACTTCAAATATTAACCACAAATGCTGGGTGAAGACAAGTCGTTATGAATCTATATTTGTTCAACTTCTATATTGAGAACTTCTGCCTTATGATTGAGCGTTTGGACATCAACGAAGAAGTGGTTCATTGTAAGAGTAAAATGTTTGGTCCCTTTTACTAAACCTTTTTTCTCCTGGTGAACAAGCTTTTTCTTATGGTGAACAGGAACCAACTGTGTTTTGCAAAGAATGGCACTTGAAGTGCAGTTCGTTGATCGCTGTGCACATGAATTCTTAGAACTGCTCTTGATTTTAACTGCAAGATTCTCATTTTTTTTTATGCAAACAAAGACCGACTAAATGGGATAAACAATAGGATTTCCTCCATAGTTTTCTCAGAATCTGCCCTGAAGTCTTAAAAAAAGCGTTTTTTTTTCGCGATTTTTTTTCATATACACTCATATCCACGTCTCTGAGGTTAATTAAAGGGACTCCGGCACCTTTTTGTCTCTTCTGTTTTTATTATCTGTATTAAGAACATAGTGCTGAAAAAAACCCAGAAAAAAACCAGATTTCACCGAGCAATTCACCGAGGAAAAGAAGTGGCCCGCAGGCCAAGCACCACATTAAGCCAACAAAATATTATAATGCCGGCGAGATATGCTACAAATTGAAAAATAAAACCTTCCACAATTCTCACTCGTTATCAGTCCACTCGCATATGGGACAATTGTGACAGGGTTACGGTGGATTTTGCTCTAGGAACACTATTTTTCGTCGCCGCTCGGTGATGACGCATTTCCTGCAACAAAATTTCCATCACCAATTTCTACTTATTAATCAGACAAAAACCCAAAGTACACAAAGGGGACGAAAAGGTGTCCCTTTAAAACTCCATAAATAAGCCAGTGCCTCCCGGTGGCAATAACAAAGAAAAAATCGGAGGAGCTTATTTTCTTGGGTGCTTTATGCACTTGCATCCCTTCGCCTATGCGTCAACAAGCTATTTTAAGCGGTTATTTAAGATGTTTCAATACCAGATTTCAGGATGAGTTTACGCAAATAAAGGTCTTGTTCGAGGAACTATGGTTAATCCCACATTAATTAAATACGGATTTCAATCACGATTTTTTGTCTGGAAAAAATGAGAAGATCATCGTAATATACAAAAAGTAGATTAACATAGAATACGCAACAGGATGTAATAATAGTTCCATATTGGAAAATCGTAAATAAGTTCCTTTTTTGCGGTAAAGGTACAGGAGGGCTGCAAAAGTGTCGTCTAAACACTCCGTGCCGTTAACTTAAAAGCATATGGAAAAAAAATTGTTTCCCGACGTTTGTGTGAGAAGTCTACATGATTACTCAAACATAAATGCGCAAACCGCTTGTCATATTATGCAACATTGGGTGAGTTATTAGCAAAATGAAGATCCACACAAAGCTATCGTAGTCAATAAAAGACCGAGTTTCTCGGCGTACAGTTTCTGGGCGTCCTGGGCCCATAGACTTTGAGTCAAACAATATCTTATGATACAAAGTATTGTATTTTAAGCTCAGTCAGAAACTAATATTCAAACTCAAAGTGCAGCATAATAAGTTCCTAATTTTGCAAATTATCATAGTGATTTTCACAGTCATGTTTGAGTAATCCAGTGGTTTTCCCAAAGAAAAAGTGGGGAATACTTTTTTTCGGGAGACTGAGCCTTTAGGTAACTAGTGAACAGAATAGAACGTTTTGCTGCAGTCTAATAGAATAACACAGACACGTGATTTTCGCCCCAATGTTGATAATTGTGCACACTTCAAAGTTGACTCGGTATTCTGAACATAGTATGCACCCTGGAAAATTAGAAAAAGCGGTGTCCTGAAATTTAATTGTGCTCACTGAGGAGAACGTAACTGGGAAGTCCGCGTTTCATCCTGCCAATCACCGAGAAAAAGGTTAATCATTGTATTCGGTGGTACGTCGTCCGGGAACGAACCATACAATTTAGCTTTTTTTCTTCAATTTTTGTTCGTAACTTTCTATATATAATGCAAATCAAATACAAAATATCGTGACTGCGTTCCTTTAAACACCAATGTTTATGTCGTGTGCATGCTGCATACGAAGAACAACGTTTCGGGAAAAGCAAGCCGATATCAGCGACAAAAATACGTGTGCCTCTGCGGTCTATAGGCTCCCGGGAAGAAGCTCCACGTTCTTTAGTCCCAGTAGTGTTATGCTAAAATTTCCTTCTTTCTGCAAATTCAGCATAACTTCACAAGGCTATCGCTTTAGCACGCCTGAGAAAATTAGTGCACTAAATAAGTTCCGTATCTCACAGTACTGGCATCATATACTTTGTGTTCGATAATATCCAGCTGTAGGGAATTACAATGCTGTGCTAATTTATATCCTTGGTGAAAAGTTCGACTTACTTTGTACACACCACCCGCAGTGTCATTTAATTGTCTTATTTGTATTTGTAATTTGAATTTTATGTGTTTATTTTTTTAAGCATATTTTTGATGCAACAAATTTATTACTAGAAAGATCATGCGCACTACCTAAGCCTTGCATAGGCGATTGAGGAGCTCATACTTCCATAAAATGCCGAACAATGGGTTGCAGCAGTAACTAACAAAACAGTTAAGCTCTACTCCGGGAAATTGACGAATTTATGCATTCTTATAACATTTATTCAAGGGATTGATCGCAATGGACCTTCTAATCCACTGCGTTATCATACAGAAAGTTGCAGAAATGTTAGTCACTCATGACCGATAAATACGTTTTTTTTTCTTCATTTGATAAAAAGAGTCCCACATTTTCGCTTATTGGTAACTTAGGGCAGAAAAACTACTCTATAAGGTGCTTTATAGGGTGCTTATCGTTTCACTCCATAGATATTCGAAGAAAAAGAAGTGATGATATGCATGCAAATGCGCTTATCCCACCACGGACTATAGTTTGGCTTTTTTGTGCTTATTTAAATATTGAGACCCTCTTAGTTCAAACGTATGCTTCTAGAACTCAGTTTGACGTATCGCATAATTGGTCTGACAACAACTGTTTCTCTAGTTCGCCAAAGGAAATGTCTCAGACAATCAATCATGTAAAGTGTTCCAAATTTCCTAACGCGGAAATTGGGTAACTCGTTTTACAGAGAGAAAAAAAACTATCAAAAAATGGTGATAAACGGAACTGCTTATAATCATCGCCCCAGTCCGTATTAATTAAAATCATTGAAGGGTTTTACTCGGTAAGGTCACCTAATTAGCCATTTGAGTACGCGAAATGATATGATGTTGATATCTATCGAATCACGGTATTTAATCTAAATTTCATAAGAGAAAAATCTTCTCGCAAAAGAGTATAATCACAGGATCCCACATTTGCAAATTAATATAAGGGGCTTACCTTCTAAATCACAATAATCGGTTCTTTTAATGGACTAGAAATCTATTTGCATTAGCTATTGCAGCTCTACATATTAGTCTGCGCCGTACTTATGAGCACTGGTGTCTGAAATGGCAGCAAATGTGCTAACAACAATGTAATAGGTGGCTTTGCGATCTGTACATCATTATTCATGGTTAATTTCGGATGGTGCATCTATGTCATACGAAATAGAATACATGTCAGAACAAGTTCAAGTTCA
The DNA here is from genome assembly GCA_036852015.1 of Pelodera strongyloides. NCBI lineage: Eukaryota > Metazoa > Nematoda > Chromadorea > Rhabditida > Rhabditidae > Pelodera > Pelodera strongyloides. The sequence goes on along the minus strand of JAANDG010000133.1, from coordinate 190,823 downwards.
ATTACCATTTTTCATGTGCGCAGTAATAGCAAACCATACACAGAACACTTCTAACGTACGAAAACGCCTGCGCGCATACATTCTTACAGAGCCGCGACTTTCCCGCACTCTTTGAGCACACTTTGCCGTAATGAGCGATTAAAATTCTTGACGATTTTGTTCGCCCAACTGTGCGCGCGGGCAGATAGATCCGCAGCGGCGCAAACTTTCGCGCAGACTTTCCGGCTTGTGCGGCCCTACACTCTGCGGGTCACGTTCAGAGGAATGACATATTTCGGAGAGCATAGTGTAATATAGTGTTTCTGCGGTGTCATTGTGACGCCTTTTGCAAAATGTGGTGCACAGGAAACGTGGTGTCGAAGAGAGACAATTACAAATCACAGAAATTTGTTTAATCGATTTCATATTTCGAAGCACAAATTAATAATCAATCACTTGAGATATGTATAACGATATTGTAGGTTTATTCTGTCATTAAGCTACACAATTATCATCGACTACAAGAACAACTTTATTCATTGTGTATTATTTGTTCATTTTTCTTTGTTTTCTTGGGTTTAAAATAGGAGCACGCTTTTGTGGCGTAAAAGATTTATTTTTATTTTAAAATACAAATTAATACTGTATTTTTGTTTGAACGTTCAAGAAAAAGTGCAAGTGGAAATTTCTGGAAATATTTTTTTGTTTCAAATAACTGATTACCAAGCAGGCACCCATAGTATACGTTTCAAAAACGTTTATGTCATCACTTTAATCATAAAAAAAATGCTTTCGACCAAATTCAGACGGCGACTGACGATGATTATCACCCAATGTGGGTGTACAAAAAATCATCAAAAGCGAAGTCTAAGAAAGTAAAGTCATCATTTCCTTTTCAATTTTCATTTCAAAGGGCTGGGGACACTATACTCTGGTTCTCAACCGCGCTCGCCCTCTTTTGTTGGCCCACTGCGCAGATGGCTCGAGGTGCGCGGCGCGGCCGGCCGGGGGGTACTCTGAGTGGTTGAGTTCTCCGATTCACTGCGCACCTATCCGCATAGTTTGCATGTTTGCAAACTATGCGGCTGGATGCGCATAGTTTCCTCCTCTGCGCCTGAGGAGAAAATATGAAAGTTTCTAAGTGGGCAATTAGCCAAATTGGCAAAACTAATTAATTTTAGACAAAAAACCTCAAAATTATTGCCTATGTGGATACACATTTAATATTCCGAGTTGAACAAGGTGATCAATATTTACCCTTTGTTGTTTAATAACTCCACGGAAAAAGACATTTGACACAAACAGTTTTCTTAAAGGGAGAGGCCCATGAGAAAAAAGTTGTCCTTAATTTATTTACACAGTATGTCCGGAGTTTTAGAAATACTTCTGTGAAAACAGCATTTCTTTACACCTAGAACTCAGAGAGTTATTTCCCGGCAAACTGTTCGGCCAGGTACCGTAGTCAGAATCAATTTTTGCGCTTTTAGGGCATTACTGTATTGAAAACACCTCTTTATAATCGTAGGAATTATCTTTATTCGTTTGACCATTTATATATAGAGAAAGTATGCAAATGAACGGATATAAACAGTAAAAACTAATTTTGACTTGCGGACTACGGTACCTGGCCGAACCGTTTGCCGGTGAATTACTCTGCGAGTTCTAGGCTTCAAGCAATGCGGTTTTCGCAGTAATATTTCTGAAATTCTGGACATATTGTACAAGCAAAGTGAGGAAAAAAATTTTCTCGTGGGCCTCTCCCTTTAACCACATAAGTAATAATGAGATAACAAAACAGTTAGGAGACGGAATCCACGCAACAACTTTCTGAAAAAGAAAAAAAAAGCAGTGCGCCGCATTACCAAACATCTTTCTTATGTGGGCAAGAACCGTAAGCTGAGTGAAAACGACAAAATGCGAGCGCCAGTGAAAAGAAGTGATCTGTGGGTTCACCAACAAATATGTATGCAGGTAAAGGGACAGGCCCATCAAAGTAAACCTATATTTACGAGATGTTCATACTGTATATAAAGCATTTTCATTACAATCTATACAAACCAAATTTCATCTTCTTTCGCCCTCGGAAACTTTTTCCGATGGCCGTAAAACTGCAGATTTCAAAGATGTACATGCAAATTTTGAGCGCATTCTAATTTCACGATAAATTTGCATAGACAGCTTTGGTATCTGCAATTTTACGGTATGAATATACGATGAGCGCATTGGGAAAATTTTCCCAGGGCGAAAGTAGGTGAAATTTGGTTTGTATATACATATATTTATATCATCCTCTGTCTATCACAACAAAATCTGCACCTCCAGTCTTCCTGCGCTATTTCTCACATACCATGGCTGCGGTACTCCAATTGTTTTATAGATTCGAGGCAGTTTAGCTTTTTTTGAGCAAGCTCTCCTACTACGGGGAGCAAAGGAAATTTACTGCAATTTTCGCATTTTGACCGTCATATGTCATACTATCAACATAAATTATAAAAAAGGTGCAATTCGAGGTGAACCTATCGCTTTAATATGCTACAGTTTTCTCAAATTAAATAGATGAACCTAATATTTGTGAGTAATAAATTATTATTATTATTGTTATAATAATATCACAGAATGTCACATTAATGTCACCGCATATATAAGCAAGAAACCAGGTGGACCGTTTTCTTTGTCGATTAGGTAATTCTCCCTTTTTCGCTCGCTCATTCCCTGTACCCCTTTTCAGGAAATCCTGAAACGTCCCAGAATTGAGCTTCATTTGTGTAGACATGTGTGTTGTCTGGAATTGTTAGGGTAAGTATCTTATGGAATAATCCATACGATATTAAGATTCATTTTTTCCAATTAAACCTCCTTAATCCGGATTATTTTTTTCTGTTTCAGATTTCCTCAATATGGCTCCGACCACACAGGACGTATCCATTGGGAGGGAACGTGCATCAGACGAAAGAAACTTATAATCTCACATTTTGGATTAAAACTAAGGGGAAGCTTCAAATCGCTATAATCCTTCCGTACATCAATCCGCTTACACTTTGCCCCCTTTTTGTTGCTGGAAGGGCTGACATTTGATAGGATTAACGCATATTGGTAAACTAAAATTGTGTACTAACTGTTGAAGAGTTATTCCCAAATTGGAAATACACTGCCCCATTGCATAAGGGAAATGTTTGGTAATATGAAAATATTACAGTACAACCAACGTGTGACGTTAACGGGACCGTGCAAGGTGTACCATTCCAGTTATCGTACAAGTGGCGCACATGTGGCACAACAAGTGGAAGATCGGCTAAATGACGTAAACACCCGGGTCCCCACGTCGGCATGCCTCCCCGTAGTGGAGCCGACAGGCGACGGCGTAGGGGCGTTTACAGGCGATGCCTCTTCGTACTACAACGTCACCATGCGAGCCACGTCCCGACGACGCGGCTCTGTACTACGTTCTTGGACTCGCAGCGCGCTCGTAACTAGCCGCGCACATTGGAGTGTGCACGCGTAGAGCGTCGCATAGTTAACGCGGCTGGATACCCGCGTACGTATATAGGTGGGCCGTGCATAGATAACGGGCAATAATACATGGTGGAGCGAGTTACCGCGCAGCACAGCAAAGCAAATCCGCGCACCCAGCAAAAGTTTTGACAACTGCGCGTCGTAAGTTCAGAGTAGGGGCGCCTACAGGCGCTGCGCAGGCACTAGTGAGGTGTCGCAGGCCGGCGCGACCCCTCAGTTCGAGATCGAAGCCCCAATGACACATCAAGCAGGTGTCTCATGCCACAAAAACACTCCCGGACAAAATAAAGAGTATAAGCAAACTTTTATTTCTAAATAATATGTTTCATTTCCAATCGGAAAAAAATATGTGCAACGTACAGTTTTGTCGAGAAAGCAACAGTAGCACAAATACAAACATGAAGAAAGCGAACAAATAAATAAAGGGACACATTATACAGAAATCTATGAAGCTAGTTTCCTCAATCATAATAGAAGTTCTATATACAAATGAATGCCTACGAACCATTTTAGTTGCTCTGGGAATAGTGATCCTACTCCTGCCCCTACGGGAAGAGTATGCAAAAGGTCTGAACTTGAACATTCTCTGCAAGCTCGTACCACATTTCCCAGCTAAAAATTTTCGTAGCATTTTAGCGCCTGCTCTTTTTCTACGATTCATAAGTAAATCTAATTTCAAAGCTTCATTTCTTACACTGGGATATATTAAATGTTTATTTATTAAACTCTTTGGAGCTTCCGCTAACTAGCTTATTATAGTGTGTTTGTGCTATGAGACATCTTCTTGTAGCATTGGGGCATCAAATCGGAAACTGAGGGTCGCGCCCTACGGAGAGCGCCTACGGAGAGGAGTCGTCGGGCCCAACGCGTCGTGTGCCGGGCGCTTAGGTCGCTGGAAATCTCCCCCCCCCCCACCTCGGCATCTCGCTTCGACCTCGCTGAGGCGAACACTATTTTTGTTTTCGCTCGGCGATGAAACGGAATTTCATCAGTGACAGTCTTGGAAAATGTGCAATACTTGGAGCTGTCCGTGCATATAGCTGGAGCCTTTCGGCGATCGATTCATTAAAACGTTATGAAGCTAAACAGAACAAGCACGTCACGTCTATACTTTGTGGCAAAGGAAATCAACTACCTGTTGGAATGCCTCACGCCGGTGATCAAAACATGCTCAACTCTGAATTCCAAGTTTTCTTAGTTTTGTTCATGCGCCGATAAACGACATCTTTCAAATATGGTTCTGAAAAACACAATCGACAGCAATATATTATTGCTTTTTCTTTTAAGAGCAATAATCATCAAAAATCCTTCCATAGTTGCTGAAAATAATCATAATATATTTATTGGCTCCGATAAGAACCATGTTCCACATGTCATCAACTTCATACTTCTACTTCCGGAACAAATTATTCATACTATAAAGAAAATCAGACGTTGATGTCACACCAAGCTGATTTTTTGAGTTTTGTAATCTTGATTTTTAGTTCGCAAATCACGATCAGTTTCCTTTGTAACATTCTCGTCATGTGGGATTTCTTCCTTGCTACATACAATTATTATTATACATGTCTGCTTCATTATCACGCACACATTGCGTGTAATAAGTACACGTAACGCCATGAAGTTGTGGGCGATTCTTAGTATAATCGCAATACTGGGAATTTTTATAAATTTGTGCAAAGACTTGAAACGCAAATGCACAATCTGATAACTTCCCTTATTCTGCAGGGACACAATTGTTAGTTAAGAAATGAAGTGACACAGTTGGCACAATGGTGTAGAGGAACGTAGGTAATGTGTACAAAGTTCTGGTGCTTCCCACTGAATATTGGTTCCCAGTTCTCAACTACCTGAATAATTGAACATGTATACACTACTGCTATCTTGAGGCAATTTTTTAAAATTTCCAGTTTGGTAGTTCCGATGCGCCTCCTCCTTTAACTTACCTTGACTATGTGTCACATTGTGTTCTGTACGAGACGATAACGATCATTTGATTAACCTAGTCGACACTGTTGCAAATGCTCATGATCTCTTCGTACAATATTGCACACGAGCAAATAGATCTTCACCAATTGGGAAAAAGACATTTAAGAAACGTGGTTTTATATGGTTGCACGTTCGTTTTTCTGACCGCAGATAAGCATGACTAACCATCCTAAACGGGGGAAGAGGACTCGGCGAAGCACAGAAATTTGGAACCTGATCATTTTACAAAAAAAAAAAACATCTACAGTTGAAAACGCTAGAAGAGAATATTTTCGAAGAGCAATGGGCAAAAAATCTCTTAAAGCGAAATGCTAGCCTCTTTGGAAAATTTGCATATGATAAGCAAATCCTATGTATCCTATGCTAATTTTGTACGATTGCCGTGGACGATCGTACAAAATTAGGCTAGCATTTAGCTTTAACACTCACACTGTATGTTTGCGATGCGATTGTGAAAAGCTGGGCAGTTTTATTTCAATTTCTAAGGCGAAGTGCTAATTCCAATGCTCTTAGTTTTTTGTTTGATTTATGACAATTCTGGTTTAAAATTAATTCAAACTCAACTTAAATAGCATTGCTTCACTGCAAACAATATTGCTTCCTTGGTTTGCAATATCTGTTCAAACCCCAATAGGGGAGTTGAAAAATTGAAAACGAAAAAAAAAAGAACTGGTTGGGATACTAGCAAATTGTTACCTTTTTTTTACCTTTTTTATAAAACTGTGAAGGCACTGTCGCTCCATGTTTAGGGTAAATGTGATTCAGCATTGACACAAGAATATTTCGAGGCACCTTATTGTCGCCTAGTAAAAAATATTAACTGCGGTAGCTGGGCATGATGCCTTGCTCCACGGCATAAACCTCGAGTTACGGCATATTTGCTTGTGTTTCAACACAGGAGTATCCATTTCCTCAAGCGCTTTATAACAACTGTACCATGATTCACTGAAAAATAAAATAATTCACAAAGGCAATGTTGGTATTTAAATTTAGTAGGGGTCTCGAAAATAACTCGAAAACAACATTCTTTTGTATTTTACTATTCTCGCATTTTTGAAATCAAAGCACCGGAAAACGACTACTGGGTGTTTAGAATACTTTTTGCGTAATTTCTTTCTCTTTTTGTGTAATTCTAGCTTTAACCTTTAACCTTTTTTCATCGCATCTTTGAAAGATATGCCAAAATTGCACTCATTGAATCCCTCAAGTGCGAATGCTCACAATCAGCAGTATCTACAAAAAGTAAAATAAATATATTTTCGAGCTTAACTAGTTGAAAATTGTTCAACAAAGGTAGTTTCGCAACAAGGTCAATCACCAATTGTAAATTTCCTGGTAACAGATCCATGTTTAACCTGTTTATTTTGTTGAAAAAATCTGTGTATATTTTATTATGTGAAGCAAATGATATCAAGTTTCTTTACCATAAAGTTGAGTAATACTGAAGTTTAAAGACTGGTTCGAAGTTCATTTGTTAACGCTACTCTGATATCCACATGTTTAATTTTTGAAGAAATGGATAACCTTGGCGGAGGCTTCAAATGTAGACTTGAAAGAAAGTGACAATGTGAAAAAAGAGCATTCTCGAGCGTTCCGTGATTTTCTAGCCTTGGGATAGAAACTGGCAGTTTTAAACGGGAAACTTTAATACAGATCCCATCTCCATCAAGCCTGAGTGTTCGTCATCAACTCGCGAAATTACCGGGATGCAATCCACAGTAAACCAATAAAAATTTCCAAACAAACATTTACATTATGCATTAGGATACTTTTCCAGAACAACCTTTAGAGAAATTTTATCTTGTATTTGTACCACTTTTGACACGTACATGCACATAAACACTTAAAAATTACTATATGATGTTCGCTGCTCGACTTCAATGTATAATGAATTTAAATACAACAAGCACGCGCTGTTAAAAACATATTTTAAAGGTTAAACCTGGCCTGGGACTGTAATTCTGGGGTTCTTATTTCTATTTTTGTTTGCACATTCAATCTTACCATTTTTACATAAAATTTAATCATAATCATTCATGTATTTCAACCTTTGAGTTAAAAAGATGAAATTGCAGTGCATAACTCTGCCTTGCTTTTCCTACCTTTGTTTGGTTGGTCAACTTATGGTTACACGAATATCGGCATGGTGCGCTACTCAGTTCATTAGCGAAATGAGTAGCGCACCATGCCGATATTCGTGTATTCAAATATTTAAATAAGAAAACTTTCAATTAACGCGTCCCTATTCTCGCGCAAAGTGGGATAAGCACGGTGTTGACACGGATTGTAGGACACCATGAAGATACGGTCCGGTTGAATTTTTTTGCACCCCGGAAGCGAAAACTTCCTTGCGTACCTCTTCATTCAGAGTCGAGCGCGCTGCTCGCTAGGCCACGTTTTTTTTTCTCCACGCAAGGTATGAGTTGACTGAGCAGACCGATTGTAACATTGGTGCTTGGTTAAATTCCGATTACACACTTTTATTTTTTTATTTATGACTACTGTTCTTTTGTTTTCATTTTGTCACGCAGACCATAGTTGTTAAAGCGGATATTAAGTCGACCTTCATTTCACTTCCGGCTCGTCTGAGCAATTCACAAATGTTGAGTAAAGTACTCATACTCAAAATTCAATATTATGATATAATATTTCTACTGGTTACCGTTTCTATTACAAATTGAATCATATCTCCTAGGTAGTATAAACCCCTTAAACATGTATATACAACCACCTATACGTATATGCACCCAACAATGCATAAATAAGTTGTGTGTATTGTGTTTTTATAAACTACAGCAATCACCTTCATTTTAAATTAATCAAGTTTCGACGCCCGAACACCGTTCTCCGATATCTTGTGTCAGTTGATAGGTGATCTCACTTTAGAATTGCAACTTGTAACTGGGTCACTGTCTCAAACTCGTCGCTCTCTAATGATAAAACCGATCTCTTTACTTTATGCGTCTGATCTACTAATGGTTTAGTTATCTCTCACAAGTCCAGCCTCCTGAATAAGGGAGGAGGCGGGCATTATCTGCGTACAAAAGGGCGTGTGTTCCCTCGTTTTTGCTATTGCATTCTGCCGTTTATCAGAACGCACTCCCATCGAATATCAATCAGTTTTTTTCACACTTTTGCGAATCCACACGCTCTCCAAAATTAAAGACACATATATGATAGCTCCACACTTTAGAATGTTGTGTTGTAAACATTGCATAATTCCTCCTAAATTCAAGTATTTGATCCGCAGGATGTACCAGTACCTCTTCCTGCTTGCGCTATGCCACTCAGCATTGGGTGGACACCACTGCCCCAACTTGGCCAGCACTGATTCCGTATTCCACCGTCGTGAGGCTGAGGTAGTCGATTTAAAATTAGGCGATTCCAGTCGTTCGTTCAAGTAAAAACATATGGCGTATTGCTCGCAACATTGCTTCAGTGAAGGGGCTTGGTTGTTTCGCGTCCTGTGATGTAATTTCGCAAACTGTTGCGTATTTAGGCGACGAAGGTTCTTCGTGAAGTAGCAGCTCAGTATCCTGAGATCGAGATCCCCACGCAAGAAACTGAAGCCGTCGGCCCGGACTTTGATCATATCCATTCAAAAAATGTGGATCCTGTAAGAGTCGAGGTTTCTCAAGCGGGAACGACTGCACTCTTCCAACTCCCGCATATCAACAGACATGTGGTATGCGATTGACGTGTAATATCCATCCTTCTGGAAATAATACAACGACGATTTGTTGTTGTCTATAATAAAATAAGTCACTTTCAAATATCATAGCATTTTCCTTCAGATTGTCGCAACAGAAATTGACTTCGCACTCACTATGCATGATAATATGATTCAAGTTGTGGATGACATATTCCATATAAAGCTCTATGTTCATCCGGAGACTGAGGTTAGTTATGAGTTCTAAGGTTGAGTCGGGTCATATATGTTCCCTGTTGGACAAGAAACTCGCGATCCAGTCGGAAAACAAGCGGCTCTCGTACGGCGCACCAAAACGAGCCATGAACATATACAACTAATGCGGAAGGCAATTGTTCTAATAAGATAAATACTCAGCCCGTTGCCGAAATGGATGTGTTTGACGTGTATGATGGAAAAACAGTCGTAATGTCAATCGACAGCGAGCTTCTTCACAGGTGCTTCAAGTTTTTGAATAATGTTTCGTAATAAGCAACACGAATTGAACTAATGACAATATATCCAATATGACCACTTGTATCGCTGCTTTAAAAAAAAGCAAAAAAAAAATAAACAATTAATTAATATGCAATTTTCAATTTATAGGCTTACGATTATGTTACTTTCTCATAGTTCTTTTTTTTAGAAAGTCCCAACTCAAACTTTCGCTCATTGGAGACACAAGCGCGGTTGTGGTGAGTAATTCAAATAAATATAAAATCTGCTGTTTCTAGCAAAAATATAAAAGCGAAAGAGCACTTAATATCCGTCAAATATGAACTGTTTAATAAGACAAAGTGCCAGAACACTGTGAATTGATTTCTACATTTCCTCGGACATGTTTACACTCAACTCGATGCGAAAACAACTTGTTATTCAAAATGTGTTGGCATCGCAAAGGAAAAAGATTAGTACTTTGCTTCCAAATATACAGAAAACTAAACTACAATAACTATATACAGTAGTTTAGATTGGAACGCCAACGCTCCACATCCGAAGCGAAAAGATCAGAACCCGGAAGGTGTATGAGTGTGAAGGGGTGAGGGATGTCATTAAACTAAATGACATAGTATATAAAACGTTAAAGGGATGCCGTCACCTCTTAGTTTCTTTTGTACACTTTGTGTTTTTTATCTGAATAATAAGTAGAATATAGTGTTGGAATTATTTTGCATGAAATGCCTACCAAGTAAAATGGCGACGAAAAATAGTGTCCCTAGACCAATATCCACAGTAACCAGGATCACAATTGTCCCATATAGTCATGCTGATTATGAGTCGATAAACACACAATGTATACAAAGGGGAAAAGGTGAACACGCACAGTTAGAGACAATTTCGAGCAAATTTCTTAAACTGAGGGTGACTTATACTTATGAAACACATTGGATGTCGAACAGCACTTCTCCCTAATGGCCTAAGACATAATCATTTTATGATAACACTAAAATGAAATAAGTTTAGAAATGCTGCCGACAGATGCAATTTGTGGATACAAACAAGTTGATGGGATTTGGCGACGCTCTTGCCGAGTTTCCCTCTTACATGGCAATCCACACATGTGTCGGACGATGTGCAGTGAGTAGTAGTTCCTAATATTCCTCAACGAAAAGGATAAACCGTTTGAATTAACGTGAGTGAACCTGCTTTGCACTGGACAGAAACTGAAGTTCATGGTTCAGAGCGGCGCTGAGGGATGCTGCCGTCCAACTGCGTACGAGACCAAGAAGGTCCTCTTCTGGACAAAGAGCGGAACCTTCAAAAACATTGACGTTGAAGGGCTGACCATCGCCAAATGCGGATGCGTTAACTAATTTGTGTAAACATGACATATAATACCAGCCGTTTTGTTTATTTGTTCTTCTCGTAACTCTTTCCTTTACATAAGTAATCTTATAAAAAAATTTGGTTGAAGTAGTCTAGTCGGCTGGCTATTTTATTTTAATTCTAGAACTTACTTCACTTTTCCAGTAGTTTAAAACATTTCCTTCTAGGCAACGTTTTGTAATTGTACCACATTTTTTCCCATGTCAGTGTTTCATTAGTTAGTGCAATTCCTTAAGCTGTCATCAACAACCGTGCTATTTTACATGCTGCTGTACTGACAGGGAAACACGCAGCGAGTCCCATTCCACGATTACCGAAAGAGCTGATCCGCGTTTCTTTGTCGGTTAGCGTCTGTCAGTTTTTTCCCCGATCTCCTTATTTAATCCTCATTTATTATTTATCCTCAGTCTAAACACCTCAACAATCATATATGATCCTCGTTTTGCTTTTTTAATCTTTTTTTTTTCTTTGATGATAATCGTTGCGAAACGATTGGTACCATCAGACACGCCCCTTTTCCATCTAAACAAAATATCACCAAGGGGCCCCTATTGTGTCGAAAACTTCGCCAGTTGATACAAAGTGTGGATACTGGACGCTCGTCTGTCGTTGTCAATGTAACCCCTTGCGAGGATTGACCTATATCACTACTTAATATCACAAGCGGTATCTTCTCTCATTGAGAGTGGACACCAGATATGCATGCAATATGCAATCATGAGTAGTTGGCTATTCTAGAATTTGTGTGACATTCCAAAATTCAGAACACCTATTTGAATGGTCGAATAAACTTGTTAACAAAATTGGTTCTTCAAAACGAAATGTGCAATTTGTTGTTGAGGATGAATCCTTTAGATATCTTTTGTGATTCACGCATTTTCTTTATCCAAATCTCTTCGTTTAATTCGAGTTTGTCGATAACTGTACCATTATTTAAACTGAGCTTCTTTTTAGGTAACTCGACATATCAACGTTTCGAAATGACCTTAATCATCAAGTAGGTTTACAACTTATTAACAAACATATATTCTCCTCTCGGGGGAGCGGGTAAGTGATAATCCCTTACCGTCTTATCATACTTTCACGTTGTTACTGCTTTCATTTCAGGATAATCGGCTCATTGTTGTTGGCTGGAGGTCTTGATACCGTCAAATCTTCGGATTGTCACTTTAAACCGACGGAAGCGCTTAAGAATATACGGAACAACGAAGTAATTCATGAAATTAACCGTGACGCCTTATTAACAGTAAGCTCGTAAACCCACTACTACTTATGAAGCAAATGGATTTTAGGTGCATCAAATCATGGCGACCTACCTCAAAACGGAAGATGCAGCTTCCCTTGAAGGCATCACAGACCTGTCAAGTATTGTTCTCAACAATCGAATCAACGGTCCCCAGACAGAGAAATTCCAAGTTCTACTCCCGACAAATGTCAAATTCCATCAGCAGACGACTGTCGGAACATTCAACTTCGGCAAGGACATGCAGCATAAGAAGGTGTGTTTCTCTTTCTTTTTTTTCTTCTTCTTCACTGTAGTGCTTTCCTCATGGTGCATGCACTGAGATAACTCTTGTATACATAGATTGAGTGCCCTTGCCTTCATTGATAATATCATTTAAATATATGCAGGTCAAGTGCGTGAAAACCAAATTCTAGAATGTCACTCGTTTTTAGCATTTCACACTGATGATTGAAAGGAATGAAGTATTGGGGTTTAGGTGGTTAGCGCAAAGGTATCCTTCCGATTAGTTGAGACTGAAGGAGGCAATGTGACTGGAGCAACTATTATGGTGAAAATATACGCAAACATCGAGGAAAGGGTATGTTGATTTCAGAAGACGTGGCTGATGATTTTCATCGTCGGACAAGCTTATAGCCTAAGTAGCATGGAGACCATAGAATTTATATATGACAAACAAGTATGTTGGTTGGGTTCCCGGCCGGAATGAACTGGACCGTCTCTGCGGATTCGGTTGATATAACCGGGTACACTTTCTCACCTTATCACTCAGGTCTACGTGTACATCATCCAGCCAACGGAAACGAATGCAAAAGCATCAGACGGAGTGTTGGAGTTGGCTCTCAATAACGAAGAAGTGAAGCAGTACGTTTTGTACTAAACGTTAGCCAGGTGTTCACAAAAGATAAGCCAAAATATTTCCAAATATTGCGAGCAAATGCTTTTAAAGGACTATCTGCAATCACATTGTTGTCTACCATGAGTCATATACTGCGCAACAATTGGTCTACTGTAATCCCTTCAATTTGCTAGTGTTCCAATAAAATAAAGTGGGCATGCTTACAAATATGACTGTTCGAATTAGACATGTAATACCATCTCAGGTATAGTAATACTTTGCAGCCCTTTTATCACCTTCAATTAAAAAAAGGTGATTTTTTTCACTAAATAAAGCAGGGATGTTCGAATTAAGTAAAGTATGTTGTTGTAATTAGCCACTAATTTGAAAATTTTCCAATTTAGTAAAGTGTGTGTTTAGATAGATGTTTTTGCATTAGCTTGTGTACAATGTAATGTACGTGCAGACAACAAGGCACGTAAATAATAATAGTATTAACATCATAGGTGGTCAGACACCGCCTTCTATATTTGACACTTATTCTTGGAGTGGCATGTACGAGAATTGAAATGTTTAAAATACAATAAGACATACAACTGACTGAGAAGAGTTCACGACTTGGTAATAGCCCGAAACCAATGGCAAAAATAAGGAGCAAAATAAGGAGTTTGTTAGAAGAGCGCGGCAGTGATCATCGAATAATAACAATTTACTGTATCGGCTCTTACTAAACAATTCTATATTGATTAGTGAACAGCGAGAGGATTAAACTTCAGGCGACCATTCGTTTGGCGGAAAAAAATAAGCCAAGAGTTGAGTGACTGTCATATGATTCTATTACAGATGGATTCACGACGGCGAAGCGAACTTGACAATAATGTTATCGGGAGACGATGTTCTTGTAAGTAGGCATGCTACAGAGAAAGGGTGCTTGAAAACAACGTTGGCGTAGTTCATATAACAAAAATACCTCTTAAAAATAATAAACTAGTTCCATAGGGGCACGAATAATAATAATTTACAGCATCAAAGATAAAATAAAAGCATACCGAAGTAAAATATCAAATACAATTAAGACGAGCAAAACGGAATTCAGGAAGCCTGCGGTAATTCTGGGGCGTTGAAAAAGGGTATAAATTAGCAGTAGCACTGCAATCCCAAGAGATGGAACGCCTGTTAGATCCACATCGTCATCATCGATTAATTTAATGTTTTCCAGGCAGTCGACCAAAGCTTGGTACTCGGCCTTCTTGAAGACTCTGCGCAGAAAACAGTGGATGAGTGTGCCTCGGTAGGCCTGCTAAAATGACCATTTGTTGAGAAAGCGACAGACGATTTCACTCCATCCGTGTGCACAAAATACCTGAAAATTTAAGGGTTGCTGCTTGATGAAATACCGTGTCAACCTGAACGAAATGGCCCCTCTGATCTTGGCACCTCATACCGTGGATATTGGAATGTGCGTCGGCAGCTGCGAATCAAACGAGGTCACCATTTTCTACAGAGTGAACACTGCTCTAGAAAAGTCTCAAGAAGGCTTTATATTAATTAATTCTTCAACAATTTCAGGATGTTAATTGCTGTGTTCCTTCCGAGTACGGTTCCATCAAGGTTCTTCAACGCATCAATGACGAAGTGGCTGTACAAACCATTCCTGGAGTTCTCGTCACGTCCTGTGCGTGCAAGAATTGAAAACAAAACAAGACTCATAATTCCCTATCTTGTGAATAATTCCACAAATATTTATAAGCAATGTTTAGTGTCCTAAAAATAAAAATAAAATATATCACTTGATTTATTCTAATTGTCTTGTGCATTTTTCAGATAGATCTCCTTACGCATACTTAAGGCACTAGTGATTGTTTTGCTCTAAGTCCGAATGTTGCGTAATCAATCAGTGTTTTCATTCAAACAAACGAATAGCTTGGAACTATAATTAATGATATCCTGAAACTGACGTTAGAATAGGATTTTAGTCGTGTTTTTTTTTGTTTTCTAGATGTGTTACACTTGAATCGTAAAATGTCATAAACGTAGTAAATCTTACTCATGCAGGCCAGGAATCCCAAATGACTAAATCTCACGCTTGTTGCGCTCCCTTTATTTTAATGCTTTAATTTCTTGTTGCAATAAATGTTATATTTTTCGCGTTTGTAGATATTTTTCCTTTCTATAAACTACGAAGAGACATACACAAATAACACTTCATTTAAAATACACTATCCGGTAGCAATATCTTCGAACGACTAAAAGTTACATTTCGTTTGTTCTATTTTAATCGGACAAGATTGTCAGACCTGACTATGCGTAAATAGTAGTTTCCAGTTTCCCTGGCAAACAGGAATTTATCGATTTTATTGGAGAAAACCTGGAAACCCATCGATAAAGCTTGAGGTTGTGCTATTTTTAGACGAAATATGCTCTCTTTTATTGCTTCTTCATTGAAACGGTTTTTGTTGGTCGGCAACTGTGCCATAAACACATGTTCTCGATTTATTTAAACCTCTGTTTGAGAAAAAAACGTGTAGATTGTTTTTCTCCTGTACTATGTTTTTCTCCTATGTTTTTCTCCTGTACTTTTTCTCCTAGTTTTTTCCAGCAGCTACATCTGGATTTTCTTACACTCTGACACATATTACAGAACTAATTTTTAGCTGCAATCATTCAAGGGCAAATTGTTCTCCTGCGATTTCTGTTTTGAAATTTGAAAGTAAGAGAATGTACAATCCGTAATAACCTGTCTTTAAAGGAAGGCAGTCACTTCAAATTCAACTTTTTTTTTCGATTTTTATTAGATGCAAGAAGATTTATAAAACAATATGCAGCCAGTAAAAAGCCACATAAAAGCGAACTCAGAGAGAGAAATCAATGAAAATGGGTTTTGGTAAATGACCGTCGCCGGTGCATATATGCAATTGCCAGGGGTACTTGGAGAGTGAACAGCCTGCAGTGTTACACCTGGCGCGTGGTTGGTTTATCACTGCAGGGTATTTATTATGAAACTCTATGCGGGCAATTATAAACTACGGTATACTAGCAAAACTCATACACAGGGATTTCTCTCCCTGAGTTCGTTTTGCCGCAGTTTGGTGCTGGAATCGTTGTTTTCTTCACATATTTGAATATTTAATGAAAAGCGAATAAAAATACGAATTTGTAGTGACTGCGATCCTTTAAATATTGCTTTTGTTCCGAGCAGAGTCTTTTGCAACTTTATGCGTGTAAGTTCGCAATTGTTCGCATTCAACAGTGCATATTTTACTACTATTTTGGATTTAGCGTTTATGGCTGCTGGGTTTTAATTAAATATTAGCCCGAACATTAATTCCTTAAGGTCATTTGTTATTCGCTCTGCACTGATTTACACCCATCAATCACTGTCTTCTCTTTTTGTTGAAATTGTTTGCATTGGTAAAACCAGAGACCTACATTCAGTATAAATGTTACCGTGAATTATGCCAACAAATCTTTTGGAGACCTTTAGAATTGGTGCAAACATATGAGAACCAGTTAATTGTATAGCAGAAACTTGACACAATCAAGGATCATGCTAAAAACATTGCCAAACTTTGTAGCTAGACCTTCTTTATGCTTTCTGTGGACCACATCACTTGTGGTGGTCTCAACCAAACTACTAAACCCACTTTAGCCGAATTATTATATGCAGAAACTTTTTCTAATTGTTGTAGAATATATTACTCAAAACTTCCTGACTTTCTACTTCTTATATTGAGCACTATAATGCCGTGCATGCGTACCGGTCGTAAATTGGCGTCAAATGAGCTAAAGCACAAAAATAGAACAAACACCCACTATTAATACCCACTGATTGTTAGCACAAAAATAGACACCACGAAAATAGCCCCACGCGCCTAAGACAACAAGAAGTACAGATACTTGTGCATTTTTTTGATAGAATTAAAAAAGGCTGGGTGATAGTCCTTGTGTGTGTGCATTTACTCTAACTTAATAGTATGCTTTCATCATTAGAAGAACAGTTAATTTTATTTTGACTATTCGACTTGCAAGCAAATCTAAAGAAAGAAAACGATTTCAATCATTCTACTAGAGTTCTTCCTCCTATGCCCGTGCTGAAAGTAGCAGTACATTCCTAGAAGTTGAGCATCTGCTCAAACTTTGTTTGTTTTTCACCTACAAGCCTGTTAATCAGATATTCTGGCACTTTTCGTCTGTCCTATTATGGGGAATTATGCCTTCCTGCTTACTCCGCAACACAAGCACTAACTTAGGCGATGCACTCGTGTTTTTCATGCCCTCAACTCCTAATGGTGTTTCTTCCTTCCCCTTCCCAAATTACGTCTTTTCCGAGAAGGATCCCCCCCGCAAAAGTTGACACGTTCAAACGAAAACTTGGAAATTGTTTCGAACTTGAACCAAACTCAGCACAACAGCTGAACTCTGTGCAAATTATTTGGAGGAAATATTTACAATCGAAACCAAAAACCAAGTCAAAAAACCAGGTCCGAAAGTTTTTGCTTTGTTTTGTTGCTTAGTTTCACATTCTTTTATCAGTTTACATTTTTATAGTGATCTTGTGAATAAAATGCGCGAAAGAATAAACCAGATGTTATGCGTACTGAAAGCACTAAATACACTCATGCTCGCATTCTAAGCACGGATGCTCGAGAAAATTTGCCCGGAGAACCTTGGCTATAACGGTATGAATGTTGTTTTAGATGCAGAATAGGAGCCAACAAATAACCTTTATAACCTATCCTCGTTAGAATCAACAAACTTATGATCGTCTCGTTTCACGATTGGCAGGAAGGCAATGGTCCTCCTCTTACCTTTTGTTTAAACTAACGAATCTGATCATTGACCCCCGGAATAACCAAAGAAATTGACCGTGGGGAAAGTTGTGAAATTCGAGCTTGTTCCTTAGGAAATGACATACAGCGACCCATTTCTCACTTCTTCGGTGCAAAAGTTGTTTCAAACAAAATTCTTTCTGCAAACTTCATTTCAATTGCGCCTGGTTAGAATTGCAACTAGGCTGCTTTAGAACAATTATGTTGCGACTCAATCCTTATTACAGATGTTTTTTTCGGATGTTTATGTAATCGTTTCAACTAACTGTAATTTCTTTGATTAATTATTATAACGCATTTGTTTAAACGAACATAGACGAATGATCTCAATCTCCTCATACTTTAGCACAAAATTGAAGTAAACGTTTTTCGGTTCTTTCGCGAAGTGCCAGATTCAATTTGAAGATCTCGTTTTACTTGGTCCAGTTATCGTCTATGATCGACTGTTTCAACGAACTTTACTATGAGGAAAGTCACTTCTAAATTAAACGACACGAGGTAGTTCAAAACTTATTTTGAATAAATACGAAAACCGTGAAAATGCATATGTGGCGAATAGTAGATGCATGTAACGGGTTTAAATCACTGAGTTTCTATGACTCTTTTGCCACTTTCTAGCTCATTGTTAGTGATTTGTTCGAGAGTATTTCATAATTATGTTCTCTATTTCTTTGCACTGCTGTAATCCTTGCATTGTTATGCTCCTAAAATAAAACATAGCTCTTAAACGAGTCGGTTGTTCTAGAAAAAATCTGGTAAAGATAGTTTGCTCGTTGTGATCATTTTGCGTCTCTGCATTTAGTCATTTATGGTATTGGTTCACGTACATCACTTTAGTGCACAATGTATAGAAAACTCTAGCTACTTGCTCCCTGCATCTCTTCGTTCGCTATAAAGTCCCTTTCGCTTCAAACTACAACTTTTCAAGACGCAAATACTAGTCCTAACATGTTGATTTCAATGAGCTGTGTATCCAAAAATTTTGTTTTTAATCCTTGTTTTCAGTTTTATATCGTCCGGCAAGTTCGTTTATGTAGTCAATATACGCCCAGCGTAAATTATTGAAAGTGTGGGATTGACATGTTCAATGGGGTGTTTCTGTCCAAGTTTACTCATACACCTCGTGCACACCCAGAGCGGTCTAATGAAATTAGAATACTGACAAAACACGTAAAAGAATCAGAGCTTCCGCCTTCGTCAGGAAAAATCTCCCTTTTTTCCACAAAGTTTAATTGGAAGCCTTATCGTCTCGTCAGCTAAGTGCCGTTGAATAAAAGATCAGATTACTTATCTTTTAATTGGCTTTCGACGTAGCTAGTAATATATTTGATTTCTATTATCGACGACGTATTGTTTTGTTGTTTTAGATTTGTGCAAATACGGGTTGAAGTTAATTACTATGATTAATATTTATGAATAAGATTGGCAAATGAGTTTCGACGAAACAGCGAGAATCTCACTTGCCCTTTCTGTGATAATATCCCACGGCTCTCACACGATTACCTTTTTTGTCGTTTGTTTACCGTTGTGAAACGTGAGCATTTCTATTTTTAAGACGGGTTATTTTAAGATTAATTAAAACTAGAAACGTACTTTTTATCTCATCAGCCCTCTCAATATTCGAATAGTATTCTTTACGACTAATGCAATAGGTTTATGCATTTTCTGAAAAAATATCGAAAAAATGTTACGCTTGGTATAATTATTATTATAGTGCTGTAATTCATTATTTATTTCTAATATTGCTTACTTCTTCAGTACGGTTCTAAGCGACTGGTAAACCGGTAGCGTCAACTAAGGGAATTTGCGCATGCACAAGATAAGCTTTAATGTTAAAAAATGCGCTCTTTGATTCACCACTTCCTCATTGAATCCAATTTGCCGTGCATCCCTTGTTTAGGTTCCTCACGGCGAACCAAAATAGGGTGCCAAGTTCTTCATCTCTCGAATCCTACAGCTCGTTCTTACTAACTGTGTTCCTAATTTTTCCAACTGCCTCAAAAAATAACCTTATACCTTATAAATGATAGAGTCTTCCAGTTCCTGGCTGAACGGTTTCCTATATTTTAATAAGAAAATGCAATTGTGGTGTTCCACAACACAATTTTTTCGATGGATTCTCATGGAACAGTTCATAGTGCTAAGGGAGAACATCAGATAAGTGTACAAGTATAACTTCCTTTAAGCTAAGCAACTTTTGCATCGTTCCCATGATTTCATTGAAGGTTGTTAGCACCTTATCTCGGAAGTAGATGACGTAGTTTCGGAGTGCGAATACTTCTCTTTCAGTCCGCACTCATCTTCTTGTCTCTACATCTTGATGAGGCACACATTCAATTCAACTCCCCCATCTACTAATCTTATCCAAACTGCTCTAGAATACAAACTACACAGAACTAACGGACTCCACTCTTTTTTTACATTTGCACACTCATTGGAATGGCTACACATATTCAACGTTGAAACAACAAAATGATATCTGTGACCATGAGCAGTTCTGTGAGATATCCATCATCAACTCTAATGGTTTGGATAGTCGCTTTTTTCACAATAGGTCCTTTTTCCACGATTTGTTTTAAGCAGAGATCAAACTAAGTCTTCATCGTATTGAATTTGAACTCGTTGGATTTAATTTGAGTTTTTTGTTCGTTGTCATATTGGGACAATATAACACATTTCTATGGGACTTGATTATAAAGCAGATAAGCCGAGCTGAATTTAGCTGAAAAAGCACATTGTAGTTATGTGTCTAAGCATACCATAAATATGAAATACATATCTAGTTAAAATGTAAAAAAAATGTGGCTGAAATTATCACCAAATTTTTCTAAACGTCAATTCAGGTCATTTTATTGCTTGAATTTGTTAATATATGTCACCATATAAGTTCTGAAAGCTTCCACATGCTTTGAACTATCTCTTTTCTTTACTACTATTATTTATACTTTCGTTTCATTCCGCTACTTCCCTGTTTCTAAAAAAAATCGGGTGAGATTCTGCTATGTGGCAATTATCTTAAAGTTTGTTCATAAATAACCTAAATGTCGGGTTAGAAGCTATTCTAAACTTTTCGAGTTTTATCCTCCGGGGTGTACTACTCAGTGAGTTATGACTTTCCCTCTGTTTTTGAACCCAGACGTGCTCCCCTCCCCCTCTATCTTATATTTCTCATTCACGCTGAGAGTTCGTTTTTTTTTGTTGTAGACGGATCAGAAGAACACAGCATTGTTTGAGCACTCCAATTCCAATATGTAGTTACGAAGCAAAACACATATGTTACTGTACCCAAAACACTATTTGTTATTGACTGCTTTTTTAATTATATATTGAACCAAGACATTAAATTGTAGTGTTCTACAAAAAACAGTCCTCCATTACTTGAATTCTCTGATCCACCATAAACGACTGTAAGATTAACTAGGTTTTGTAAGCAATCTATGAAAAAGATATATTTGACTGGAGAAACTATTTCGAGCTGTGCAACTGACTGATTTAGTTTGAGCTATTTGTTGATGCCTCGACTAATTCTTATATCATTTGAGAAATTATTTTGCTCCTAGTTCTATTTAACTGTTGGGGAGTTTGGAAAGTATGAAAAACGAAGGGGGTCGTCATCCTTGGAGGGTGTGCTTTTCGAGCAGTCACCAACGACCAGAGTGTCACTCATATTGCATGGAGGCGGCATTCTTTAGGAGAAACTCCTTTGGGAGCCGCTATAGAATTGTCCCTAAGAACGGGCTCTTGCTGACCGCCCCAGAGGACAGCTCTCAAAATTCATCGTTTTAACAATGACCAAATGTTGGGCTAAAATACCAAGTTCTACACCCTTTGTCTACACGACAAGGGTTCAAAAACATGTTCTCTTAGTTTTCAGTGGAATATTTTGGGATCAACAATCAGTTTTACCCAAAGGTACGCTTTAAAATAACAGAGCCAATGTGCGCCTCATCAGCAAATGTTTTATGTAAATTGATTAGTCTCTAACACGTGCACCGAAAAAATGCACCCTTGAGGACGGGCAGTTCTCTTTTTTAAATGCAGATGCAGATTCAATTAGAGAGACTGCAGCCACAAAACGTTCCTTGTTTTCTACCCCAAAATTGGTCAAATCGCTGTAGCCAACAAAGGGCTCTGATTAAATAATTCATTATCACAATGACTTTAATCATTGAGTCCAAATTTGGCAGCTAATTCGTTTTGGAAATGAAGTGCTTCTGTTTTCTCAGTAAACTTCTAAAGTTCGCATCATTCTGGAATAACGAGCCCCCATTAACTACCGTTAGTTCGTAGAAGACAACATTCAAAACAGTGACCCGTGTTGAGTGATGCGCCTTCTCTTTCTTTTTCAATTGTCTTGCTTTCGATCAACAAAAAGTTTTTCACATTGTCCTGTGAAATAGAATACCCCGGGTTATGTTACGCTTTAAGAAAAGGTAAAGGCATTTATGAGTAGCCGGAAGCAAATAGATGTAAATGTTCCTGACAACAATCTATGTATACTTAATTATTCGGTTCAAAATGGAACTTTCTGCTCGTATTTCCGTCTTCTTAATTTATTTGTTGAAGTCAACAAACCTGAATATTTTCGTGTGACTATCCAGAAACATGCTTAATTAGTACAATTTCCGTCTCAGAATAGTTGTATTCGATTTTTATAGTTTCCATCAAAGGACGAATTAATAAGCTTGTGAGTCCCGTTGCATATCACTCATAATAATGCATTTGTCGAGTATTTTGTCCATTTAAATTAAAACACCCTCATCCGTTTAAGAATAGACCCAATATTTTCCATTTCGCTTATAGATAGGAAAAAAAAGCCAATTTTAATGAATTCTAATTTCTTCGTCAAAAATAGTCGCGAGTTCACTGACAAAAATACTAGTATGAATCGTAAGCTACAAAGAAGTTGTTGGTCATATAAAGAGCCTAGTCAATTAGTTTGGTGGCTGTGGGGGTGCGCAATTACGTATTCGTGTGCACATGAAATTTGCCATTGCCATGTAGCAATATCAAAAGCTTGCCATGGGGCCCACTATGAGAAAATGCTACATGCGCAGTTTAGTACTTGAAAACAGCTGCTCAGCGGAGTTCAGTATTTATCCAATCATTATAAAATATTTCTCTACAATATGGCATCGACTAATACACCTTGAACAAACTTTGTGGCCTTTATGTAATCCTCGTGTACTGCAAAAAAAAAATTTATCGCCATCCTTGATGCTCAACTTGCTTCGGTCACGGTACTACCTTGTATAAGTTCGTGATGTGTTTTATATATTTTTAAAAGAAACAATTTTCTGAAATGCTCTCTCTGTTAACATTTGAATATATAGAATTCATTTTTAGGCAATTATATGTAGTATTTTTAAACCTGTCAACTTCAACACAATGTAAATTATGAAATAAGGTCCTCAATTGCTTGGTCGTGGTTTCTTGTGGAACTAGTGCACAGTCGTCAGGTTTTTCCTCCGGCGAGGTTCCATGCAAATTTGAGTAGCTCCCTCTATTCCTCTTTCTCTCGCCATCTGCCCTCTATCTATTCTCTCCCTTTCTATCTTTATCTCACTACCCCTATTTCCTATCAATGTGATATTTCGGAAGAAATCTCTTTTCACTTGTTCTACTTCAATTTTCATGCTTTACTACATTAACTGGTACTTACTGAATCAAACCTCTACTTTTAGGTTTTGTATGATACCAACGCTTATTCAGGTGCATTTGTGACAATAAGTCATCTTCATTCTCTGGCTTTCCGCGTCATCAATGTGATGTATATGAAATTAGCATAGATTATTTCTGCAAGCTCTTCCTTTGCGCACTTGCACTGCACACTATTAACTTAAAATACTATAAATTGATGCTCTCAATAACTATGTTAGCTTTTTTCATTATTGTATGCATTAGTTGCAAACCTTTTCGAAACCGAAGATCAACTAAGTAACAACATTGTTTCGGCATTTCATACGGATTTGGACTAGGAACGTTAACCATGATTAAGATTGAAAATACTCAAATTTATGCTGCTCAGCTCCCTGCGCTTGAGGCAACACAATTTCGAAAACAGAGTTTAGAGGTATTTTAAAGAACCTCATTTGCTCGTTAAATGACGAATTGTTGCCGAGAAGATCAGTTAATATACTTCTTATTTGCTCCCCTGTTTTTCATTGAAATTGGAATATAGCCTGAGGCCCTCTCTATCCAAATAAATACGTTTTCAATGTTGCGGCGACCATTATCCTACAAGGCGATGGTTCATTTTCTGTTTTGGGTTTCTTCAGCTATCATTTTGCAGTATTCCCTTAACTCTTGTTTTGGTAGATGGTATTACTACCCCTAGAGGCCGTGCCTCTCCAGCAGTGACCCTTGATTGGAACTTGTTGATGTTATTTTAATCCTGCTCCTTGTTTTGATGTCCCACAAATTCTTCCTCCTCTCCAAGCTAGTTCACAGAAAAATAAAACTTTCCTAGTTGAGGCAACCATAATAGAATTTAATTTCTTCCTAGAATGTAATCACCATATGCGCTATGCGTAATTCACAACAGGTGATTTTGAGGACCGATACGGAAGCACTTTGAGTGAATGTATTTTTGTTGATATTGAATGTATTTTTGTTTGTATGTGTTTTGATTGATATGTAGTGAAGTTGTGTTTCGTCGTTACTTTGTGATGTTTCATATCATATTGTTTGATTTACCGCATCTGAAAGGTTGAGAAACCCAAAAATATAGCACGAAAACGACGGTTGAACCTAACATTCAATTATTTTTTGGATGCTCAAAATTAGCAATTTAAAGCAGTAATGACAAGCTCACTACTTACCTCATAGTGCATTAATTCACGCATTCATTTAATCACTACGTTGAGCACCTTAATATAATATTCGAAATGCTCTACGATTAATTACGTATTTTGTCTGGATGTGTGCATCATTTTGCCTGATAAGCCCAAACCGTGTAAGCGTAGAAATATTTTAATAAGGATACATTTGCTGCACTATAGGGATTAAGTGCTTTTCCTCGTTTCGTACAACTTGCATATCCACCCTGTTTTCCGATGTGTTATTTCTTCTTTATATTTATATCGTGATGTGTATCAGCTTAAGGTAAAATGTTCAACAAAGTTAATGAACTGATTGTTTACCGTAGCGTTCATATATTAATGTCCGCTTTCGTAAGTTTCAGGTTAAATTTCATTAGATATATATGTGCTATCTACCTTTATTTTATTTTCCTAGGAAACAGAAACGGAAAGAAAATCAAGTGTAAGTCGATTGAATACTGTACAAGAAATCCAGTAAACCAGCATGTTGATTATGGCTAGCCACAAGAAACCATTGTTGTTTAGGCGTACAACAGCTTATTATGCTACTTGTTATCCATTGAATACAATTTATCTCTTTTCTATCAAATGCATGGTGCATGAGTATATTAAACCTACTATTGTTAATGTTCCTTTGTTTCCGTATAATTTGGTGCGTCAGATGGAATTTACCTTATTCAGTCGATGGCTTAGGCTGCTCGAAAAACATCAGTTGCTCGAGATTCTTACGCTTGTTATGTAGGCATAGTGTAAGCACATTTCTATTTCAACCTGTTTTCATTGGATCATTTGCCGTTCTTTGTTTGTCAACTACATAACTGCTACCTAAACGGCACATTCCCTATCAGCAGTAGGATAAGTTAATGTTTATTCGTTTTTTATCCCTTGCCCGGAATTGAGTTTGTCCTTCCATAAATGTTGCGAGGTGCCATTTTTGGACGCCGTGGGCTCTGTAAAAAATTCTCGGGAAAACCATTTGGCTAAGTACTGCCATTTTATTACAATTGACTCGGGAGAGTCGCGAATCCTCTTTCCCAAATACATTCAGATTTCGCTTCAATTCATTTCATTCGACAAAATTTCCATGAACAAGCAAATGTCGATTCCATCGAAAAAAATCCATAGCAATGAGTTATGTGTTTTATAAGACGGTTTTCGGTGAGATTCAATCGTTTGCTCCTATACCTGTTACTTGTCAACTAATTTCAATCTAATTGCTTTTAGCTGTAAGGCAAAATTCAGAGTTTGTTTTGGATAATGCAAGGTTCGTCAATTCAAAGAGTGAATGTTGATGTAGGATCCAAGAAAAGTCCTCGATTAAAAAAAAGGAAGAAGAGAAAAACATCTAAATTGGATGGGTTCATTCGCCTTGTGTCATCTTATGCGGTTATGAGCGTTCTTTTTTGTTGTTGACTATTTCCTTTTGAATTCTTCGTTTCCAGTGGTCCATGCATCCCAAAAATATCCAATTGACTCCGAAAACATATTACAGCTGAAATTTATGTTGTCACTTTCTTTCTCGTATTGCATCCTCCTCGTGGAATATCTAAAGTTACTTATTAGGTGATCTGTCGGTTATTTATGTTCTACGCCCACTGTAGGCAGCCTTATTACCAAATAAAATTCTGAAATTATTATTTCGCGCTCCCACTGTTGAAATGTATATAAAGCGTCGGAAAACATCCAATTTTTCATCACAGCTTGGTTCCCTATATGTCAAGTGCACAAGTTCCAGGGATGCACACGAATATTTTTCTATTGTTAATGTTTTCTACATTAATTGTGCTGGCGTTATTTGGTAATCTTCTGGTGGTGGCTGCTATATTCTGGGACCGACATCTAAGAAGACAACCTGAGAATCTGTTCCTCGTTTCCCTGGCGGTATCCGACCTTCTGGTTTCTATATTGGTAAATTTTCCTATGATTACAATTTTTGCTACCTAATCGAAAAAAAAATCATTCACAGTGAAGTGTCTAACATGCCAAACAATTCTTAGACTCTTCTTTACACAAAAAGAGGAGTAAATAAAGTTTAACTGATGATGCTTAATGCACATTTAGGTGATGTTGTTTGCTGCTGCTAATGATCTACTTGGCTATTGGCCATTTGGAAGCGCATACTGTCAATTTTGGATATCGTTTGATATAACATGTAGTACCGCATCAATCCTCAACCTGTGTGCCATTTCTCTTGATAGATACTGTCACATCAGCAGGCCAATGGTTTATGTGAGGTTTGTGTTTTTTTCATACTGCTTACATCATTTTATGCACAACGTTGCATGCAAAAAGAAAACGCATCGCAGCTTGTATCGTGGTGCAACAGCGTGCCTAAAATTCAAAGCTATCCGAAATGGCATAGCCCACTTCATTGTAAGTGCTCCTTGGAGAATCAAAGACGTTTCCTTGAGTCGCACTTTTTACCCAAACTAAAAAAACTATGTCCTTATGTGCGAATATGACGAGCAAGATGCCTAAAAAAAGAAGACATTTATGTCTACTGTTTATGTGAAAAGAGCTCAATGTATTCGTTCAAAAATGACCTAAGTTTCGGATGGTTCGTTCCATCATATTTTGAATATAGTTCCCAAAATTCGCCCACAAAAGAAAAAGGAGAATAACATGAGAGACAATTAATACTAAAGTAAATTTAGGTACTGCAACCGTCGACGTATATCCTATGCCATTTTCTTTGTGTGGTTTCTATCGGGACTGATCGGAGCAGCCCCAATGGCATTTGGGTTTGGATCAAAAGTCACCATGCATAAGTAAGAGCTTTGTTTCCCTCTCGTAACAAATCGTGTTGGATTTGCAGCAAAGAACAGTCTATTTATTTTCCCTACATACACAATAAAGCTACTGTATTGTGAATAATAGGATTAGTCTTCAAAAATTAGTCATATTTTTCTTGTCTCTTAATTTCCTTTTATAATACAAACTTACCGTTCACAGTTCAACCCGGCTACCGGTGTGTGAGATGCGACTACCGTTGTCATATGCAATATGCTCTTCGATGATGTCGTTCTTTCTGCCGGCCGCAATGATGGTCTTCCTCTATACGAAGTTGTATCTTTACGCTCGAAAGCATGTAAGGAGCATCCAGACCCAACTCAAACAAGCCACTTCTTTCCTTATCATGCAACTCGCATCCGAGAAGATTCGAGAGGTGACTTTCTTTTCTAGTTTCAAAACGCTATTTTTGTCCCCTTACTGAGCCTTTGGGTGTCTTTACGGTCTTCTACGGTTATGAGTTACAACTTTTCCAGATTTTTTGGTGTGGCATTCGCACTCGGTGGTTTCCAGGGTTTTACGCACTCTGAATTTACACTTTACAAAACAACAAATTCTTCACTGTATGGTTATTTTATTTCAACACTATGCATTTAACACATCTCAAAAGGTGACCCTAAGATACCACGCTTCATAATGCAGTATGCTGAAATTGGTGTCACTGATTCTATGTATTCTGAATTAAGTAAATATGACACGTAATAAGGAATAATGGTTTTAAGGACGATGGAGAAGACAGTTGCGACGAAGTAAGAAATTGACTGAGACTATTTGTTTCTGTTCCAATTAGAGTGTTTTCATTATTTTATTCCCACTTTCCGCCCTTTTATTTTGCTGCTCTCCACTGAAGGACTCATTTCCCAATGTCCTCGTTGTTTTTGGTTGCGTTTCCGTACGTGTCGTTTTTAAATCTTTAGTTTTTATTTCTCCGTTTTTGCAGTTTTTTAACATACCGTACATTTTCGCACTTTTGTTTCGAAAGCTCGGATTTACTAGCACATGTTTTCAAGTAGAGAGTTTGTAGAGGATTTGTATGCATGCACGCTACTAATAAAATAATGAGCTTGCAGTTTCAGAGCAGCACTCTTATATATAGAATTGCCTACTCGGTTATGAAATGCAGCAGCAAATTTCCGCTCTTACGCCTACGCCAAAACCTATTGCTGGCTTTGGCATGCGAACTGCTGGCTCTCACTTGGGCGAACGAACCAGTTATAGAACGTCAGAACTAGCTTGTTCATAAATAAAACTAATTTCCTGATTTTTTTTAGTTAGCTGGTTGGTTCGATGAAGTGTCGTGCATTAATGAGGTAGCTAGATCTTGGTGCTTTATTATTACTTTCGTATAGAATATAATTTAGGCGACGGCAGCAACGCTTCGAACTGGTCCACTTGTTTCACAACGCGTGTCGACAAAGAGGGTGAGCACATCCATCAGCACAGGAGAATCTCCAGCCCGAGTACATTTGGTACGTGTTTATGGTATGAGAGTGTAGGGGCAGGGTGCTAATAAAGATCTGTTCTGCAAAACTAAAAAAAACAGTCGTGAATATTGAGCATACGATGGCCCGTTCGCTGGCCGCGTACTCATTTGAATAAGAGCTTATATTTGAAGCACTTCGAATGAAATAAAAGGCACTTCAAAATAATCGCAATCAGTCGAATTTCTGATGCCGTTAATATGAGCAGGAACCTCTGTTATTATTAATAAATATTTACGCTACAAGATCGTGCTCCTTTATTCAAGGGTGATAATGTTCGTTGTAACGCACTGCATTTTGCTCGCATTGTTTCACATGCAGGCTGCTTGTTAACTTTATGAGCGAAAAGTCCAAAGTTGCAGCGCATTTTTGATTCAATACATTTAATGGTGATGTTGAATATTGGAATACCCGACAGCCATTTTATGCATGGGCCGGAGAGCAGGTTGAATTTGTGACAGGGGAAGTTGGCTCCGGCTTGTTTTTTTTTAAACCGGGGAAGTCCGACAAAACCACCAACCACAAAAAAAAATATTTTCTTCAAAGAAAATGCAATCTTAAAGGGATGGGGTGGGTCACTTAAAATTTCACCTTTTTGAGTATCTGCTATAGATACTATAGCCGATAATTGTCACAATTCCGTTAAATTAAATTATTTTTGCTCCCCGTGGCAGGGTAATGCTCAGAAGCTAAGCTGCCTCACATTTATATTTATAAAACAACTGGCGCAACGTAACCCAGATAGAGTTAAAAGCGGAAATACAAGGCTAGAGGTTTAGAGATTGTTGTGGTAGACAGGGGGCGATTAAAAGGCCACTGCATTTTCAAGCCTCTCTAGCCCTATCACGCTATTTCCGTTATAACGCTATCGGGGGTACTGTTGCTCTGCAGCTACGGTACGCCAGTTGTTATATAAATGTGAGGTAGCTTAGCTTCTGAGTTTCTGAGCATTCTCCTGCCACGGGGAGCAAAGATAATTTTGTTTAATTTACGGTATTGTTACCATTATCGGCTATAGTATCAATAGAAAATATTCAAAAAGATGCAAGTTCAAGTAACCCCATCCTTCCCTTGAACTGCTTATTTTCATCCGTTCAGAGCCGGGGCGCACCTTGGGAAAGCGTTAAGCGGTTCCTTCACTTGGGTCGATCACCCAGTCCAATAATTGAAGAAACTCCTTCCCATCCAAGGGCCACAGTTAGCGATCAAAAAGCCAGGCAAGTTTTCGATGATTGGGATTGCGTCATTCGTGGAAAATTTGCGGTGAAAAAGGCGCGTAAACTTTCTCTGTATTACAAGGCGGCAACAATCAATTGGATCACAGGGCTATGTATTTTGTTTACTATCTACTTGTGCCTTGCTAAATGAGCAAACCGTTTCATTGCAGGCTCACCCTTGGTGTGATCATGGGCACATTCCTGGTCTGCTGGCTACCCTTTTTCTTAGTCAACATCTGGAGATCATGGGATCCATCTGTGTTTAGCGTATTCATCTCCCAGGTATGGGAAATTTTCTTTCCTAGCATTTTTGAACTTTTAATTCTGCTCATTTTTTGTCGTGAAAGTTTAAACAACATGTTAACAACAGGTTTCCTTCAAATGAATGTGAACGATATTGTGTTTTTTCAGGCGGTTACTTGGCTTGGATACGCTAACTCAACGGCAAACCCGGTTATCTACAGCATATTCAACAGAGACTTCAGAAGGGCATTCAAGAAGATTTTGTTTGAAATATTTCATTGTTGTGAGGATAAAAAGATGAACTCAAATTATAGGTGAGTCACATGTTGTCCGAAATGCTCATTTTGCTAAAAGAATATAATTGGAAGAATAAAGAGTGTTTAAAAGTGCTCCCTTGGTGCTTAATGAAGAATGACTTATACCATGACGCTACTAGCTCCCAATGTATTTCTTAAGAAACGGTTGTTTGGAGCATCAAAATGATCGGCGAAAATCGTATACGAGAAGTTCGGAAGCCAACAACGACAACAATAACATTGTGGATGCACCAGTGGCTACTCGGTTGGTGCTGCTCAACAACAATGAATCATCGGTCATTGTTGAAGAATGATAAGCAGGAAATTGGAATTGCCTTGAACATAAACGACGCAACTTGAAACGTTTTGCGAATACAACATAGAAAAACACGTTTACCAATATTGTGCAGTAAAAAACCAGCAGTTTGCTGACCTAATTGTGTCATTTCTTACTTTCTGTAAAGCAGCCTTGGTTTATTCGCATTCTGAGAGGCAAAGTTGTGTGGATCTCTGCCAATTTCATTTCAACTCATTTCGTCAAACTGAATATATCGCCTTTCAATGTCATTGATGTGAATTTGAGTTATCCCCTAGTGCAAATTGTTTTCTATCATAATAAAGAAAACCAGTATTCATAATGGGTAGTTTAACATGCCGTTTGATTGTATTTGATCCATAGTGAATTTATATCTAACTCATGACTCTGAAAAGTGAATTCTTGTTTCTTGCTTATTAGGTGGTACGGGTTTTTCTTCGATCTCAGAAGTTGTGGTATATGCTTATGAGATTTTCTGTATCTAACTTCGCTGTCAAATTAATGAGCTTTTGCTGTTTCTTAAAATTATAGTCACATACATTCCCTTCATGTGATCATCGGTTTAAATGGCCGAAATGTCCTTTTGCGACCTCATGGATACAGCAAATAGTGTTTCAATGGTTGCCTAAAATGCGTAGTTCCTTTTGAATCCGATCATGCCAATGCATAACGTGTACGACCCTAATGATCAAAATGTCAAAGTGAGGTTTGATTCATCGTTTCCTACCATAACAGCATTGATTAACAAAATGGTGCATCAATATGCTACTCCAAATAGCTACTTCAAAATTGAATAGAGCTGGGACATTTTGTCTGTCAGAAGACCATTATGAGTATCCATTGAAACACTAGCCGATTCACGGGAAAAGGTGCATGTACCACTGAATTTTGTTGCATGTTATACATGTTTTCAGTTGCTTGCCATTCATTTGCTTTATTTTTTATTACGCTGCAACGGGTCACCTATTTCCGTTTTACGTGTCAACTATCTTCTTTTTTTTCCTGAAAATAAACATTTAATATGAATAAAAAGTTTCAAATATGAATATGGTGCCTTACTGACAAAGCGAAGAAAATATGCAGTCACAACGGTTAGCCAGGTGAATTCATAAGTTATGAATACCACTTTATTCAGACATACAATCATCACACATAGACTTAAGCATGTAGAATCCAGGGTCCCGTTTTTTTTCCAGAAGTTGGGGATCTTCATTGTAGTATACCCGCACGAATAAGACAAATGTCCTACAAAGAACAGATTTTTTCCGTGTATATGTACACTAAAGGAGTTTTCCCTTTTCACTGTGGGATTCGGGCAACTTGTTGAAACGAGCACATGTATGATTTCATTATTCGGACTTTTGAAGAAATAAACAATTATATATATGAACTATAATGTAATAATAAACTTTTATATACGATCCACTATTTAATCAGCGTGTTTGTGGCACTAACCAATATTCGTATTTACTCAATTTTCTTCCTTTATCAATATAGTAGAAGAAGCCCTGCTCCCATTTACGCTGCGGGCAATTGATTCGTATTCCCTTGTCCAAGTCAGGTGTCACTCACTACATTGTGATGAAAAACACACATTATGATGCCAACTAGGCTTGCTTATGGTTAGTTCAAATACTACTAAAATAAACACTTACATTATGACGCCAACTTTCCGAGATGTGATCCCACAAAATTAGGGTCAGTTGCAATATAACTATTATAGTAATTTAAGGTGTAGCTGAGTTTTTTGCAGAAATATTGAGATGCATCATTTCCGCAGTTCAAATCCCCAGTATGTTTTCATCTTATGCGATTGGGATCACAATGACGGGGGACAAAGGCTAACCTCTACTACCCTTAGGGAGAATGGCTGCCCTAATCTCCGTTTACAGAGTCGTCCTCTCAATTCGTTGATTATCACAAATCCCTTGTTTAGTTTTTATTCACCAAACTTCTGGGACATCGAAAAAAAAAAACGAACCCTGCACGTAAGATTCAATGTCTGGAAAGTGTGAAGTTGGCGCATGTTTTCTATTCAAGAACTCCGTTCGAGAGGCGACATAATCCGATGCAGTAGTATAGTAACGAGGGTCCGGGTCTCTGTGTGGTCAACGCCTGATTAGTCGGTCCACCCAGATCGACATAAGATATGCAAATTAGAAAGGCCTTACACCCATTCGGCGCTAGATTGGATACACGATTGACTCACGCTGCAGTATTGACAAGCTGGAAGAAGGATTAAATATTACTTTGCCTTTGATGGCTTTTCGCATACCCAAACAAGAAGACTCAAGAAAAAAGTTGACTTTATAATATCTTAAAATATGTATGCTCTAAGTTTGTTCCCGACTTTTTTTTTACTATTATATATTCCTCAAAGAAGCATTGTTTCAATTCATAGAATATGTAGAATCTACAAGCCTAGTACGACTAGTTCAATTCAGTCCTTCTTCTTGTCAGCCAGTTTCAGAACATTTTGCTCAAAAAGAAATTATTTATCTTTTTATCTGCTTTTAACCCAACAAAACGCTTGTTTAATCCTAATATCAAATAGTAGTATTTTAGTAAAATCCTATTCTTTTATAGCTTCTGGCCAGATTACGAGAAGAATATCGCGGCCCTTTTTGTCAATTTTTTTTGTGAAAACGCCAACGAGAATAACATAACTAGATCGTATTTCACTTAAAAGGCAAGTCACACTAGAATTTAACACTAGAAAGAGTCATTGTTTTATTTTCAATTCGTGGTTGATGCCAAAATTTTCAGATTACAAGAGCTGTTTGGAGCAATCAACAATCATAGTCCTTCCGTAAAACGATTACAATACAAACAAACTGTAAACTTGCATGTGCATATGCCATGTGTACACATGATATCCAGGAATAGCTGACAAGTAAAGCTGCCCTTTTCCATCGATTGTCTAATAATAAGCAGACTCTGTTTTCCTTCCGTGCTCTTGGAGCGGAGCAAACGCAATTTTCACGAGCAATTTACCCGGCTTTTTAGGATAAACGCGTTACCAGCTCACACCCAAACTGGCAATAGTCGTCCCAACAGTTGAAAC
This sequence comes from Pelodera strongyloides, assembly GCA_036852015.1. Classification (NCBI taxonomy): domain Eukaryota; kingdom Metazoa; phylum Nematoda; class Chromadorea; order Rhabditida; family Rhabditidae; genus Pelodera; species Pelodera strongyloides. The sequence goes on along the minus strand of JAANDG010000133.1, from coordinate 156,689 downwards.
AAAATTGCACTTTTACGCACTGTGTGGCAAAGTGATAATCGTCCAGTAATTTACTTTGAACGTACTTCTTCAAGAATAGCTATGCTTTAATATTAGTTTTTTTTTGTGAAAAACGATAGGCTTTAATTTAGAAAGTACTTCAATGTCATTATATGTGTTCAGCGCTAATTGTAATAAAGTGCCACACCATGCTACCAATAAACCATATATGGCTGCACTTCAACTCCGGTAATTATAACTTTGGAATGCAGTTTACTTTTCCGAATCATTACATCCTGCTCTCATTACGCGCATCTGACTATACTAATGTCATTTTCACCTTTCTGAATCGCATTAAAAAGTGCTCATGTCTCCATGGGGACAGGGGCTGAGTGCGTAGTGGTCATCCTTCTTTTTGCTGCACTGAAGCCCCAGCCAATAACATGTATATGCGCCGCTCACTTTTGCACATTATATTTTGCAAAATACAACGATTATAAAATGATTTCCTCACGCTTCATTTAACCATGTCAAGTTTAACTAAATTTGAGAGCTTAAATTATATCTTTCGGAAGACATTTGCATGAATGATTATGATTCAAGTATAAAGTACTCGTTCCTTTTAACAAATGAAGGATGATACCAACTCGAAGAAATATCCTGTACATATAGTCAAATATGGGACTTTTCAATAATAGTCAAACATATTTATTTAGGTATTTTCTTTTGAGGATTATGTCTAAAAGGTGCTTTCAGAGCAACGGTGGTATAATTAATGCAGCAATTCCCGATTCGGGATTCACCTACGAAACAATATATAGATTGTGTATTTCTAATTCTAAAACTAAGCTCAGGTCAAAAATCTCACAAGCTAGATTGTAAAAGCAAAGCCGACCCAAGTCCATGTGGCATTAAGCAATAAACATCGCACGTCGTCTCTGACGGTGACTTGTTGCATTTTCCTTGCATTTTCAATCGTTCTTCCTCAGAAACAAAAAAAAGCTAAGATTCGACTAGTAGTTACTCTCTCGTGTACTCCATTACCCTCCCCCAGTTCCCGCAAAATGCCTCATTAACTACTATTGTTTGTTTCTGAACCAGAAATTGTCCAGTGCCTATTCTGGTCAATACATTATTGTGTTGTCTTATGTTCATTGTGAAAGACATTTTATATTAATTAACCGTTTGCTTAGTTTTCTTTTTCGCTTAAAAAAGGCTAAAATAGACAATAGAGCTCCAAACAATTTTCCATTTCATTATTTTGTTTGCGCTATGACTTACGTTGCCATTTTATGGTGAGTTAGTAAGAAAAAACTAAGAAGTAATGGAAATATATTTATATTTTTTTGGACAAGAAAACATGTTCCTCGTATTGAGGTACGCAACCGTGCGTGAAAAACATACTTTTTAAATCTCTCAAGACGAGTTCCTGATCAGTAAAGCGCACAGTTGTCAGCCTTTGAGCGCTTTCATAGCATTCCTCATATGCCGAAAAAATGGGGTGTGGCAACTCACTTAGCATCAAGCCCCTCAGTACGAGATATGGACAGCGATAGCTGCATGATCGCATTGCGAAGCGTCTAGAGTGTCATTCATTTTTTTTCCGCGGAATATTACATTTTTCACCCGCGACTTATGAAATTAATCAACAATATGAACAAAAACTTTAAACAAAACGATTATTTAGTGAGAAGCGTTCCTATTATAAACAATTTTGAGGTTCATCACATTACCTCCTAGGAAAAGATGAAGCACTCAAATTTGGGACATTCGTCAAAAAAACGCATGTTTAGCGGCTGGAACCCTTGAGATTCGTGGCAGCGATAAAAGAACCCCAAAATGTCTCCAAGCCGTACATTTGCCGATTTACTATAGCCGACTAGAACAAAGAAATCGCGTGCTTTCCGACAATTCTCCGTAAATTAATGTTGTTTTTATCGCCTTTTGGAATATCCCCTCTTGTTTACGTACACTCCTTTGAGCTCACATCTCAATTAGCTTAAACATTTCAGCATTCCGAAATAACAAGTCGAGACAAAGTAAAGTATTTTTTAACAGAACTTATCACCTTAAACATGGCAACTAAATTAAATCAACTAGTCCACTATCCAGTAGCCTCAAATTTTTGTAGCTATTGTGAAGAATAGATATCTTCACAATAGTAATTCATTCAAACATCATGTTTAGCTTTAGTGAATCAGTTTAAAGTCGTATTATTAAATCCGATTGAAAGTAAGTATTTTAGCGCTTTTATTTTATTTTACCGGAGCCTCCCTTCGCTGTCAACACTGTCTCTCATCCCGCATTGTCCGCGTTTCATCAGTTGCAAAAAAGGTATACAAAAGTATGCACAGCTGCCTCACAAACGCTCCCCGTTTTTCCATCCATTTTTGTGTCCCCGGACTGGTTTTCTGGATCTTTAGTGCGTTATTTTGCTACCATGTTGTGTAATCATATAATTTATTTTATTCGTAATTGCATAGCACTGAAATGTCTTATTGTATTATTTTCAGTATTGCTTTACTTTTTGTTTCTTTGTCTTTCTAGAACATTTGAGTAACTTACAGTCGGTTTCTGCTAAAGTGTGTGAGTAAGCGTGCAAAAACCACTGTTTCATAATCCGAACAACGGACATGTATTCTCACTTTGGTTACTTAATCTGGAAACGTCGGCCAGTCACGTCTTTGTAATCTGATTTTGCAAGCTTTTTCTTCTGCTGTTTGTTCCTCAAAATTGGGACACATCAGCTTCTTTTAAAATCTGCTTCTTTTCTATCAAATCTCGACCCTTTTAAAATCAGCATACTTTCTATCAAATCTCGACCCTGCAGACTTTACACATTGATGGGTACTGAAGAGTATTTACCATCTTGTTGGTTCGGAGGAGAATGCAAAATTGGTGACGTATGATCGTATCATATTTTAAAATTAAAATATGTACTTTGGTTTGTCTGACAGACAGGCTGTTTCTCTTCATGAATCTCACTCCTACTTTTTCAGCATGCTCTGTGTCTGTTCTTGCAGTGACGGGTAATAATAACCTTTAATAAAAAGTGACATCTCTGTTCATTGTCGGTCCTTTTTATTAATCAGCCGCCCGCATTTCTTCTGTTTATATTTGCACAACTAGACATTTTAGAGCAATATTATAATAATTTGCCTTCCGCGGATTGCCTACTTATTCCACGTAGTTCCCTTCTTTTTTTTGTGTAAATCGCATGCAATTATTTGGTGGAATTCAACCATTAACCTGGGTGAGTCGTAGTCCTTGAAACGTTCGCATGTGTACATTTTCACTGTTGCATTCCTACTCCCTTTCGTCATTTCTATTTCCCTCTCTCTCAATCACTTGTTTTTTTTTCCTCCTCTTCCTTTTTTTCTCTGTAACGCTCTCCTGGAAAAATCACTCTCTGATTGTTTTTTTTAACCTGTCTTCAAGGGTCAATTGAACGCACTCGCAATAATGGAAGGAAAGTGACAGAACATTGTTTACAGCGAGAGTTACTTTCTTGCTTTGTGGTTTGAATACTTTTCGTTTATCTTCCTGGAATGTTTTCACTCAATCATGGATATATTTTATCGGGGATTAAAATCACATATAGGAAACGGCACTTTTTAGGCTAAATATACTGTATTGTACATCACTTCGGTGATAAGTTAGCGTTCTTAGCAGTGCAATTCCTGAAAGATTTGTTGGAAAAGAGAAGACTGTCCTTTCTTGTTAACTTTTTTTCTTTTTTTTTCTTTTTGTCCTTCATTAGTCATCAAACTGATCGGCAGGCTTGCCTTTTCGGTAAAGAACCTAGTCGGTAAAATTCCTAGGTAAATGACACTGTTTTTGAACACACATGCATCTTTGTCAACCACTTGACTAATGATTTATTGCATCGGTTAAATCAGTTTTGAATTACAATACCCAGGCCAATTGTTTGGCTGTGTTTGTTTTCTATATATACAACAAGCCTTCACTTTTTCATGCTATTTTCTGTGCTTTTTGAACATCTTTATGGCCTTTACGGTTTTTTACGGCCGTTCTTGGTGAAAAGAATACAAAAAAACATGTTGCGTTGCTTCTTATCAAAAACCAATAAATTCCTGTCTGTGATAACACACCCTATTCACCTTCTCATATGTTTTAAACACAAATATTTTCCATTGATGACGCAAGCTCATCAGCTAAAAACTGAATAATTACTATAATACATGATACGTCCTACAACATTATCAGCTTCTCTAATTTGTAGACATAGGATTTGTTCAAAGCTCTTGGCATCTTTCCTCTGATTAATCAAATAATTCTCGCTTTGGAAGCAATTCTTGGTGGGAAACAAAGCTGTCAGTTTTCAATACTTGAGTATTTAATCAACCACTTATCAATTAATTTCTGCAAGCATCCATAATTGATGTTTATAGTGCATTGTCCTGTGTACTCGCTCTCAGACAGTTGTGTTCTCTGCACTCTCAACACACATGTGATTATATTTGTTGAAACAATTTCTCTTTATTCTTTCATGTTCGTCCCAGTTGCAAAGAGTAAAGGTAAACAAACTGTTGCCTCGTTCCGATATTTGTTGTTACATCACAGTATTGATTTCGGAGGAATAATTTTGGTATAATTAACTGGTACGTATAATGGGTACTTTTCAGTCAACTAAATGAACTATGTTTCGTACTGTAACCATCAATAACTTGCCCATATTATACAGGTTTTGAAATTTGCCAGTAGAACTTGAGTCAGTTACCAGTTGCGTTCGATCCACACGTTTTGCTCTTTTTGGTGTACATATGTAGTGATTATCGCGAAAAAATTGCTTGCTTCTTTACGTTGAATTTATGGCAATGTACATATTGTTATTTTGTAAGTAATACTTTCAGTGCAAGCCTCGTTCGGTGATGCCACACGGACCACAATGCATCTGTCAGATCTGTACATGCGGGTTCGTTGCTTCACCCGATTTTCTGATAGATTAACTTTTGTTGTTTTGTGTACTGTAGATTTTCCTCGTAATTTAAGACTTCTTTTCTGCAACAAAACCCGGCAGTCACACAGTCACACAGTATTTAAGTAACGACCAAAAAGCTGAGATGTTTGACCAAGCTTACTTATTGCGTCGTTGATCTTTACCGCTCCGCGAGGAAAGATAGTTGTATTTCCATGTTTGTCCTTATAAACGTGTTTCTAGTCGTCATCGATGTCCACATGATCGGAATGCGAGCAGTTTGTCGTTTGGGAATGAGAGCTCGCCATTCCAGAGAAAGGTTCAGTTGTTTTGTTTTATTTTATTTTACGTATGCTTCTTCTAAGGTATTCTGTTGCTTTTGGGGTATTAAATGGTGTAGCACATCAAAATAGTAGCATGCGGTGAAACTGTGTCTTTGGAATACAAAAAACTTTGGGTTTACGTGTTCATGTACATTTTCAAATGTTGTCATTTCCGCCTCGGCGCGTCTAATGTTTTCATATGGCACTTATTTGACAGGTCGTAAAATCTGACCTTATCAAAGACTCCTTGATGTTTCATTGCAAAAGGGGTGAAAAGCAACGCGTGTCCTAGAAGGTGTATGGTCACATCTGGACTGTTAAAGACAAAACTCACTTAAAGGAGGAGGCTCACGAGATCTAAGTGTATGATTTCTTTCTTCTTATCGATAGATGATGGTATTTGCCTCCAAGAAACATGCCTTATGAAGCAAAAGCTTTTAATTAGAAGGAATAAATCAATGTAATGCTTAGAATTTTATCAAAATTCCTGACCGTAGCCTTTGTGTCCCGAGGGTATCTGTCTCTTATTGTAGTTGCACCCTTATTTTCTTATTTTGAGTCCCCAACTACCCTCGGGACACACAATTTCAAAGGCTATGGTCAAGAATTTTGATAAAATTCTAAGCACTACATTGATTTATTCCTTCTAATTAAAAGCTTTTGCATCATAAGGCATGTTTCTTGTAAGCAAATACCGTCATCTATCGATAAGAAGAAAGAAATTGTACACTTAGATCTCGTGAGCCTCCTCCTTGGAGGATCTAACCTCCCTGTGGAATATGAGGGATAGATTATATTTATTCATTCAGGAGTATGCAGTCTCGACTGGATCAGAAAGAGTTGTTGTCAGAAAACCGAGGGGAGAACTGTCGCCACACAACCTAGGAGTAGTTGACACCTCTGCGGTACGAACTACATACTTCTAGTAGTCATAGCGAGACTATGAAACATTATCTAGTTTGATCGCTAGCCCAATTCCTGTAATCGAGCTGGCACAGCATATTTTGATGAGCTTGTATGAATTGTTCAACATTCTTTAACATTCAGATATCTCGAAGTGAGTCGCGTGACGCGTTCCGACCTCGCAGCAGCGGTGGCCGCCCAGTCGATGGGGAGAAGGGCCTGATCAGTGCCCAATCAGCCGATTCGCTCAATGCGAAGAACAGATACATCACGTCCGCTGCATTGAAGAAGAGAAATGAACAGTCACAAGTAAGTTTATGGGTTAAGGAAATTATTACTTGCCGTTAACAACCGTCGGAATTCTGAGTGGAGAAATGTAACACGAGTCGTGGAATTCGCTATGTACAATTCAACATTGCGGTAGAGGAAAGAGAAACATGGAAGGAGAACGAAATGAAGAGTGACAGATAAAAAGAGTTTGAATGAGAGAGATGGCCAAGGAAATATGGTAGCTCGAATATACCTGCACGTCTCAGTAGTGATACATCAAAGTGATAAAACAATCATCAATCACCAATAGGCACACATGAACATCCAAATATTTATTTCGGAAAGTCATCAACTGTCAACCTAAACTACTGGATATTTGAATCATTAAAAGGTCCGAAGTTTAGTTTAAATTCATGATAACGTATTTCATGAAACAGCTACACGGAGGCCGTTAACACATGTAAAGATTCAGAGAGTTGGATACATAAACTTATGAATTCTCAAATTGTAAATTTTCAAATATGTTCATAAATACTTGTTGAACGTTACTGATGATTAACGAAAATCACTATGTTTTTCCAAAAACATGCAGTTTAATACTCGGCGTATTCCTCGCTGCTGACACTGTTGAATGAAGGTGGGAAAGATCGCTTGCCGAATCTTGAAAGGTTTAAAGTTCAAATGTAATTAAGAACTGATGCGCTGACGGCCGATTAATTTATTGCCTGAACGAAAAATTTTGATGAGTGGAAACGAATGCGCTACGATCGCCCAATGCATTTTTAATAATTTGCGCCTATAGTACTTTACATACTTTACGTGATTCTTAGAGCCCTCTCACCTAACAAGGGCGTTTCTCATTGGAGCAGCTCTTCCATATCGTCCGTAATATCGATCGGCAGATCGAGTGAATATCCGAGGGTTGCTTAAGTATATTTTACTTGATAAAATCATGCATTTGCGACTCATGAATTACATGCAATTGAGGTGAGCTTGTTCTTAAACAGTGGCCTCTCAACACGCCGCAGTGAAGTTCAGAATAATGCCTTGTTTGTAAATGTCTTGCATTATATTTTAAGAACTGCGAATGCCGAAAGAAAGTAACTTACGTTGGGCTGTACATGCTCTGTGCCACTGCCATCACGGCGAAGATCACAATGAGGAGAGCTCCGAATAGTTGCATTATCGGCCAAGTTAACTATAATCAAACTTCTGGAATAGAACCCCTCGAATTAAATGAAAATTGAACTATGGGAAAATACTATCATTACATAAAGGCTACGTAAAAGTCGGTTCCAAGGAAAATTAAATAGCAGAAAAAAAGAGATGCTGATGTAAAAACGAACAGCAGTGAGTTCTGAGGCCTTAATGCGTTCGAAGTTACATCTTCATTAGTCATTAACAATGAAACAATAAAAGAACTACAAAGATGTCATTACAGCGATCATTTCGATAAAAAGCATCATAAGTCTCGGTGTTTATTGCCGCAATTTGGAATTGTTAATTTGAAGACCGCAGATCGAAAGGAGTGACAAGAAAATATGAAAATTATTTGGACACTGTACCAAAGCAATCCAGCAAATGGAAAGGAGGAGCTACGTAACACTAATAATCCAATTCTAACCGACAAAAACTGATTCCAGTCTAGACAAAATTTGCCTCGGTTGACAATGGTTAATGTTTAATGCAACCGTTGGTTTGTTTATTGTTGAATGAATGCATTAGTCCAAATCCAGGCGTCGCAGAGCATTTGTGTTTTGATACTTCAGTTACCCTTATTAGAATTTCTCTAAATATATCTGACAGAGTTCGCCGAGATGTGAAAACATTAGAGCGTAATCATTAAGGACTTTGATATGTGGTCATGGTCGATTAAATGTATGATAATATATACGCTAAATATATTCGTAAGCACTCCTAAAATGACAATCTCCAAAATATAGACAATATTCGTGTCAGGCGTTCGCATTTAAGATTAGAATCCATTCCGTGAGTTCTGTGAGATCGCTCAACAAAAAGCAATTTGAGGGTCGTATGTGAAATATTAGCGACCAATACGCGTTCCTGGGTTTTAGTTTTATGCATTTGCCGGACCTGTTCCACGCTAATATGAAGCAAGACCCTCCCCAAAACATACGTCCGAGGCAAGATGTGAAATATTAAACACTTGTCAAACATGACAACCATCAGTTAGTAAGTTAAAGTCAAATTTTAAAACAAGGGTAATGGTATGGACACTGATAGACACCATGACAAAATCTTTTCCATGTGTATGGTATGTTATAAATGATCAACTCTACCATGGCTCTCATAGAAAATAACTAAGATAGACACGTGGCTTCCACAATTTTCGTTATACATTTGTATCTTTTTTTGAACATGATTCAATTGGGAAAGTGGGTCACAATGGCCACAATGAACACTAGAAACAGTAAAACCATTTAATATCTTCGAGCTCAATTACTTAAGTGGATGTAAATCAAGAACGTAGTCTTTGCCTGAGAACTGGAGTTAAGACAATGAAGAGTCGTAAAGCCGTAAACATTGCTCATTTTATGAAGTTGAATTGATATACTAGAACATGACGCTATATCTGAGACGATTACAACTACGGTATTGGTTTTAGGGGCAGGAAGTGAATGGGGATACTTTAGCCCTTTTTGGGGGACTGGTTTATCACTCGACTTCGGATAGAAATTCATATTCTTCGTTTCTGCCCTATATAGATCGTTCCCCCGAGGGGACCTCTGTCAGCGCTAACTCCCTAAGAAAATACATCAAAGTCAAAAAAAAAGAATTCCCAATCCACACCCACACATGACTTCCACGTTCTAATCAATAACCAGTAAATCACCATCGCGAGATGAAATTATAGCATCTGAAGCTGACATTAGTACTGTTCCATCTTATTTACTAGTGTACAAAAACAATGTCACAATCCATGTTCAACGATAAGAAAAAGTAGAGTTTTGTTCAGCACATTTAATAACATGCAAAGGAAATATATGATATGCCATGTTAATTAATATCAGCCTCATTAAGTATATAATAGCAGGTTGACAGTGAGTAGATCGAATAAGGACTTTGGTTAGTGGGTCTTGGTGTATGTTGATTCACAGTTAGTAGTATATGGGTTTCCAATCAATCAAAGAGTAAGCTGGGGAAATAGCAAACGGGGTAGCTTGAAGCGACCACGCGAGCATATGTAGGACCTTTTTAGTATTCAAATATCGCCTTTTATCTGCAACCAACTGACTTGGTATAGGATGACAACGCATGTTAATGTTGAGCTGAAATGGGATCTTATTTACGGATTCCATGGTAAGCTTGACCTTTTATGTCACACATAAATCCAGAACAAAAATAATGTCTGTCTTTGTATACTTGCCGACGAACCAAAATAAAGCCGATTTGTTTGTGCGAAAGAAAATATATGTGTTCTTTGGCAAAGGATTTTTGGGTTGTACTATTCGTACATAAATAAAATGGGAATAATGGAAGTGTTTTAAAAAGGAGAAAATTTGGGAATGAGACAGGCTTAAAGTATAGTTTGTGATATGAAAGAGAATATAGTTCAAACTGAACGTCCGATACGCTCGCCTCGGAACGTACGAATCTTAATCCGCAAACTTCACGTGAAATCCGACACGTTTGAGAAAAGAGAAAATCCGAAACGTACAAAAATAGAACCATACTGTTCTCCAAAAAAGTAGAAAAGTTTACGGATTTCTTTTATATTGCACCACACATATATTTTAAACCAGCTATAGTTTTAAGAAAACAGTGACAAAGCATTTCTCTGACTATCTGGGTGCAAGACATCTTAATTAAAAGGACAAGAAATGCTGCTTAATTATAAGTATATGTGCATATCAAAGACAGGGTTGTGAGAAACATTACGGCAATAATAGCTGGGCCGGCCTAAAGCGAAAATTAATTAAAGAAAAACAATACTTTTGCTCATAAGCTAACATCCGGCAAATCCGTATTGGTCTCGTACACTTGAGTGGTTATATCAATCAAGCCGTATTTCTTGAAGACAATTTTCGGACGAAGAAGTTTCTTCTTTTCCTTAGATGATGTCAGTTCGTGGGTCGAATACCCACCGGGATTTGAGTAAAACATTGCGTGCCTATTCGTCAATCGTGACAAAGTGTTACGTACGGGCTTGCTGCTATAGTTGGCCTCATCTCTAACAAATTACTATTGACATCCCGAGTGGTTTAGGTTTTTTTGTAAACGCGCGGCAAGTTGGTGAAGGTTAATAAAATGGCAACAAAATATTATCTTCGTGTTTCATTTTCGAAAAATATGGACAAGCCAAGTTTTTGACCTCAGAATAGAGACAGTCCCTGACTTATAGTTGTGAACTAAAGAAATATTTAACCTTTCCGAGCAATTCAAATTTAGATCTTTGACTCAAATGGTAACGACTCTGCTAATCAAAGGCTACTCAGCAGAAGGGAGCAGGGTGTGTTACTATACTTCACTTATCATAACAACATTCGATCACTAGCTTTACAGTTTGGTTCCTCCCATCTCATTGGACCAATAAAGTGGTCTTCACACAAGTTTTTGGATAGTGAGGAAAATAACCTCATGTTTGAATAAGAAATAAATAGTTATTCGCCTAAAATTTTGGGCGTGTTGCTCAACTTTTGTCGGAGACAAAGCAAAAAAAAAATATTTTGTTCAGTTAATCGGGTAGAACTGGCGGCTGCGGAGCGAGTCACGGCGAAGAGACCACCAACATCTGACATTTGGAAGGTAATAATACATTTTCAATAAAACACGGTGTTTTCTCTTGTGTGATGTGTTTGTAGAGTGCATATATCTTGTCGAACCAACGCCAAGAGAAATACTGCATGCCTTTCCGCTTTATTCTGAAACATGTTTGTGAAACACAGTGCGCATGAGCAAAAGCATTGCTAATACACAATTGATTTCATGTACATTGTGATTCGCACTGTTTCGTTTAGTTTTGTTGTGTTGTACTCTTTCTCTCCTAGGACAGCGCATCGACTGTTGAAAATTCTGAACCGACGACGCCAGTGACACGTGGAAGAAGGAATAACCAGCTAAAGTCACATATACTTTTTGAAGACGAGACGACAGTAATGCCTTCTTCTAGACGACAGACGGCTGCAAGTGCTGCTAAGTCAGCTTCAAGCTCGACTGTCACAAAAAGTCAAGATACTACATCCACACAGCAGACAAAACAAACATCGGACGATGCAGCGACATCAACGATGACTAGATCATCAGCGAACGAACAACAAGGACCTGAAACGACGCGACATGTGGAGATAAGGGGAACAACAACGACGACTTCTGTTACAACAAGCAAGACCGGGGACGGGACTATCACAGTTCATGAAACCACGACATCACTAGAGGTTCATTTTTATGCAGTAAATGTCAAGCTTCTTCTCTAATTGTGACACGCTTCTTCTTCAACGGTAGTGTGGTTATGGTAGTATATTCGTCATCACGTTGCGTGTTGTTCAAGCGAAAAGAGAAAATATGAGCCCTTCTATGCTATTTGAAAACCAGTGAAGAACGAAATATCCCAGGTTGCATATTTTGAGTTCTCCTTTTCCCTTGACAGTGTTATATATTTCCGTAAGTGTCAGATCGTATAGAAAGGTCGGAAAGTGACTCGACCTTAAATAAGTTCACACTGTTTTAGCGCGGGACCGATGGAGTGCAACGGTCGGTGAACCGCACTGATTATGCTGGTGGCAAAGGAGAACGGTACGAAATGAAGAAACCACAGGACAATGATTTATTCGATGTGGGTTACAGATCTTTCTACTATTTCGAACCCTCATCACGTGCAGGATTTTGACCATTTTGTGGGAGCTTTATGTTTTCAACTAGGTCTTTGCAGAAATCAGGAGATCACTTGGTACAATCGGTTACCCGTGCCGAATATGCAGCCAGAAAAGGAGAAAGATACGAAGTGAAGAAGCCGAAAGAGAATCAGATTTTTGACGTGAGCCTTCATGAATTAATATTTTTCTGGCAATATGCTTTTGTCGTTTGGAAATGTGCTTTTGTTCGCAGTTTAAAACCCAAAACAATTACCCAGACACTAAGACACTACAAGAATGACTAAATTCATGGATCTTGATAATTTATGTCAAGGCTTTAAGTACTTTGCAGAAATCGGGCGATCACTCTGTACAATCGGTTACACGTGCCGAATATGCAGCAAGAAAAGGAGAAAGATACGAAGTCAAGAAGCCAAAAGAGAATCAGATTTTTGACGTGAGCATACAAATTAATGTTTTTTGTTTGTCTCTGTTATAACTCATTTCTCATGTAAGTCTAATCTGGTACATTTTCAGAAGTCAAGCCCGCAAACTTCTCAATCCGTTAGTAGATCTGACTTCCTTGGACAAAAAGGAGAACGATATGATGTCAAGAAACCCAAACCGAACGTGATCTTCGACGTAAGTAATGGATGGCCCCTGTCTATATTATTTGAGAGTAATTATAGTTCTATATGTCTGTTATTCAATGAGTTGCTAAACCATCCACTTTATGTAGCGAGCCTTTCTAGTCATGCACATGAGGTTTGTTGATTATCACAAGAAATTGTAGACATCGGGCGGACCCACTGCGCAAACTGTAAACAGAACCGAATACACTGGACAAAGGGGAGACAGATATGAAGTGCAGAAAGCAAAGGACAATGAGATATTTGATGTTAGTTTCAACTCAAGAGTTCCACTTATACGAAGGCATGAAGATAAAAGCATTGTTCTCATAATGTGAAAACATATATGTTCTTCTTTAGAAGTTGGCACGAGGAGCATCCCAAACAGTCAACAAATCAGATTTCGTCCAAAAGAAAGGCGAACGATTCCCAGCGAAGAAACCGAAAGAAAACCAAATTTTTGATGTAAGTGCTCACATGTTAGAAGATGTTCAGCCGGCCTTTTGTTAGCGAGCTACTATGGAGGAATGTAGTAAACCAAAATTAGCAAACTGATGTATCTCCTAACGTTTTGTTCAGGAACAATGGTTAGTTTGATCACACTGCTGGATCGGTAAACGCATACACTGTAGTAACGCACAGCTATTTTTCAGAACGACGTTGGAATGGAAAAGACGACCGTTTCAAAAGAACAATATGGTTTGAAGAAAGGCGAACGTTACGACGCAGTTCGTCCGGGAGCATCAGACATCTGGAAACAGGAGGGAGCAGTCAAGAACACCACCGTCAACCGGAGTGAATACGCAGCCAAGCATGGCGAGCGTTATGACGTCGTCCGACCGAAAGAAAGTGACATCCTCAAGGGCGATGGAACCTTTGAAGGACAAACCCAGAACCAGAAGGACTTCCAAGGCGGGCGTGGAGAACGTTACGACGCAGTTCGTCCGGGAGCATCAGACATCTGGAAACAGGAGGGAGCTGTCGAGAACACCACCGTCAACCGGAGTGAATACGCAGCCAAGCATGGCGAGCGTTATGACGTCGTCCGACCGAAAGAAAGTGACATCCTCAAGGGCGATGGAATCTTTGAAGGACACACCCAGAACCAGAAGGACTTCCAAGGCGGGCGTGGAGAACGCTACGACGCAGTTCGTCCGGGAGAATCAGACATCTGGAAGCAGGAGGGAGCAGTCAAGAACACCACCGTCAACCGGAGTGAATACGCAGCCAAGCATGGCGAGCGTTATGACGTCATCCGACCGAAAGAAAGTGACATCCTCAAAGGCGATGGAACCTTTGAAGGACACACCCAGAACCAGAAGGACTTCCAAGGCGGGCATGGAGAACGCTATGACGCAGTTCGTCCGGGAGCATCAGACATCTGGAAACAGGAGGGAGCTGTCGAGAACACCACCGTCAACCGGAGTGAATACGCAGCCAAGCATGGCGAGCTTTATGACGTCGTCCGACCGAAAGAAAGTGACATCCTCAAGGGCGATGGAACCTTTGAAGGACACACCCAGAACCAGAAGGACTTCCAAGGCGGGCGTGGAGAACGCTACGACGCAGTTCGTCCGGGAGTATCAGACATCTGGAAACAGGAGGGAGCTGTCGAGAATACAACCGTCAACCGGAGTGAATACGCAGCCAAGCATGGCGAGCGTATGACGTCATACGACCGAAAGAAAGTGACATCCTAAGGGGCGATGGAACCTTCGAAGGAAAGACCCAGAACCAGAAGGACTTCCAAGGCGGACGTGGAGAACGCTACGACGCAGTTCGTCCGGGAGCATCAGACATATGGAAACAGGAGGGAGCTATCGAGAACACCACCGTCAACCGGAGTGAATATGCAGCCAAGCATGGCGAGCGTTATGACGTCGTCCGACCGAAAGAAAGTGACATCCTCAAAGGCGATGGAACCTTCGAAGGAAAGACCCAGAACCAGAAGGACTTCCAAGGCGGGCGTGGAGAACGCTACGACGCAGTTCGTCCGGGAGCATCAGACATCTGGAAACAGGAGGGAGCTGTCGAGAATACTACCGTCAACCAGAGTGAATATGCTGCCAAGCATGGAGAGCTGTATGACGTCGTCCGACCAAAGAAAGTGACATCCTCAAGGGCGATGGAACCTTTGAAGGACACACCCAGAACCAGAAGGACTTCCAAGGCGGGCGTGGAGAACGCTACGACGCAGTTCGTCCGGGAGCATCAGACATCTGGAAACAGGAGGGAGCCGTAGAGAATACCACCGTCAACCGGAGTGAATACGCAGCCAAGCATGGCGAGCGTTATGCGTCGTCCGACCGAAAGAAGGACAAAAGCGATGGAACCTTCGAAGGAAAGACCCAGAACCAGAAGGACTTCCAAGGCGGGCGTGGAGAACGCTACGACGCAGTTCGTCCGGGAGCATCAGACATCTGGAAACAGGAGGGAGCTGTCGAGAACACCACCGTCAACCGGAGTGAATATGCAGCCAAGCATGGCGAGCGTTATGACGTCGTCCGACCGAAAGAAAGTGACATCCTCAAAGGCGATGGAACCTTCGAAGGAAAAACCCAGAACCAGAAGGACTTCCAAGGCGGGCGTGGAGAACGCTACGAAGCAGTTCGTCCGGGAGCACCAGACACTGGAACAGGATCGCGTCGAGATACTACCGTCACCAGAGTGATAGGTGCAAGCATGGAGCTTATGACGTCTACGACCGAAAGCAGTGCTCCAAGGGCGATGGACCTTGAAGGAAAACCCAGAACCAGAATGACTTCCAAGGCGGGCGTGGAGAACGCGACGACGCAGTTCGTCCGGAGCATCAGACATCTGGAAACAGGAGGGAGCTGTCGAGAATACACCGTCAACCGGAGTGAATGCACCAAGCTGGCGAGCGTTATACTCGTCCGCCGAAGAAGTGACATCCTCAAAGAGATGGAACCTTGAAGGAAAGACCCGAACCAGAAGGACTTCCAAGGAGGGCGTGATCACGCTACGACGCGTTCGCCGGGAGCATCAGACATCTGAAACAGGAGGGAGCTGTGAGTACACACCGTCACCGGAGTGAATTGCAGCCAGCATGGCGAGCGTATGACGTCGTCCGACCGAAAGAAGTGACATCCTCAAAGGCGCTGGAACTTGAAGGAACACCCAGAACCAGAAGGCTTCCGATCGGGCGTGGAGAACGCTACGCGCAGTTCGTCCGGGAGAATCAGACATCTGGAACTGAGGGAGCGTCGAGACACCGCCGTCAACCGAGTGAATATGCTGCCAAGCATGGCGAGCGTTTGACGTCGCCGACCGAAAGAAAGTGACATCTCAAGGCGTGGTACTTCGAAGGAAAAACCCAGAACCAGAAGGACTCCAAGGCGGGCGTGGAGAACGCTATGACGCAGTTCGTCCGGAGCACAGACTCTGGAACATGAGGGAGCGTAGAGAACACCACCAACCTGAGTAAATACGCAGCCAAGCATGGCGATCGTTATGAGTCGTCTACCAAAATAAAGGACATCCTAAGGGGCGATGGAACCTTGAAGGAAAACCCAGAACAGAAGGACTTCCAAGGCGGCGTGGAGAACGCTACGACGCAGTCCGTCCGGGAGCATCAGACATCTGGAAACAGGAGGGAGCTGTAGAGAATACTACCGTCAACCGGAGTGAATATGCTGCCAAGCATGGCGAGCGTTTTGACGTCGTCCGACCAAAAGAAAGGACATCCTCAAGGGCGTGGAACCTTTGAAGGACAAACCCAGAACCGATACTTCCAAGGGGGCGTGGAGAAAACGCTACGCGACGCAGTTCGTCCGGGAGAATCAGACATCTGGAAGCAGGAGGGAGCTGTCGAGAATACTACCGTCAACCGGAGTGAATATGCTGCCAAGCATGGCGGCGTTATGACGTCGTCCGACCGAAGAAAGTGACATCCTCAAGGGCGATGGACCTTTCAAGACAAACCCAGAACCGAATGACTTCCAAGGCGGCGTGGAGAACGTTACACGCAGTCGTCCGGGACATCAGACATCTGGCACAGAGGAGCTGTCGAGAATACACCGTCACCAGAGTGAATATCTCCAAGCATGGCGCTCGTCTGACGTCATCGGACCGAAAGAAATTGACATCCTAAGGGGTGGAACCTTCGAAGGAAACCCAAACCATAAGGACTTCCAATGCTGACTTGGAGAACGCTACGACCGTTCGTCCGGAGCATCAGACATCTGAACAGAGAGCTGTCGAGAACACCACCGTCAACCGGAGTGAATATGCACCAAGCATGGAGAGCGTTATACGTCGGCCGACCGAAGAAAGTGACATCCTCAAGGCGATGGACCTTGAGGCAAACCCATAACAGAGACTTCCAAGGCGGCGTGGAGAACGCTACGACGCATTCGTCCGGGAGCATAACATCTGGAAACAGGAGGGAGCTTCGAGAACACGCCGTCAACCAAGTGAATATGCTCAAGCATGGAGAGCTGTATGACGTGTCCGTCCAAAGCAGTGACTCCTCAAGCGATGGACCTTTGAAGGACACACCCAGAACCAGAACACTTCCCAATGCGGCGTGGAGACGCTACGACGCATTTCGTCCGGACATCATACTCTGGAAACAGGAGGAGCCGTAGAGAAACCACCGTCAACCGGAGTGAATACGCAGCCAGCATGGGAGCGTTATGACGTCGTCCTACCGAAGAATGAATCCTCAATGCGATGGAACCCTTCTAAGGAAGACCCCGACCAAGACTTCAAGCGGGCGTGAGAAGCTACACGCATTTCGTCCGGAGCATCAGACATCTGGACAAGGAGGGGCTGTCGAGACACCACTGCACCGAGTGATATGCAGCCAAGATGGCGAGCGTTCTGACGTTCGTCGACAAGAAAGTGACATCCCAAAGGCGATGAACCTTCGAAGAAACCCAACCAGAAGGACTCCAAGGCGGCTGGGAACGCTACGACGCATTTCGTCCGGGAGAATCATACATCTGAACCAGGCGGGACTGTCGAGAATACTACCGTCAACCATAGTGAATACGCACAACATGGCGAGCGTTATGACCTCGTCCGACGAAAAAATACCTTCTTCAAGGGCGATGGTACATCGAGACACAAACCCAGAAACGAAGACTTCCAGGCGGCGTGGAAACGCTATGACCTGTTCGTCCGGGAGCATCAGACTATGGAAACAGGAGGGAGCCGTAGAGAATACCACAGTCAACCGGAGTGAATACGCAGCCCCCTGGCGAGCGTTATGACGTCGTCCGACCAAAAGAAAGTGACATCCTCAAGGGCGATGGAACCTTTGAAGGACAAACCCAGAACCAGAAGGACTTCCAAGGCGGGCGTGGAGAACGCTACGACGCAGTTCGTCCGGGAGCATCAGACATCTGGAAACAGGAGGGAGCCGTAGAGAATACCACCGTCAACCGGAGTGAATACGCAGCCAAGCATGGCGAGCGTTATGACGTCGTCCGACCAAAAGAAAGTGACATCCTCAAGGGCGATGGAACCTTTGAAGGACACCCAGAACCAGAAGGACTTCCAAGGCGGGCGTGGAGAAACGCATCACACATCTGGAAACGCAGTGAATACGTCGTTATGACGCAGCATCACGACTCGTGGAAAACAGGAGGGAGCTGTCGAGAATACTACGTCAACCAAGTGAATACGCAGCCAAGCATGGCGAGCGTTATGACGTCGTCCGACCGAAAGAAAGTGACATCCTCAAGGGCGATGGAACCTTTGAAGGCAAACCCAGAACCAGAAGGACTTCCAAGGCGGGCGTGGAGAACGCTACGACGCAGTTCGTCCGGGAGCATCAGACATCTGGAAACAGGAGGGAGCTGTCGAGAATACTACCGTCAACCAGAGTGAATATGCTGCCAAGCATGGAGAGCGGTATGACGTCGTCCGACCAAAAGAAAGTGACATCCTCAAGGGCGATGGAACCTTTGAAGGACAAACCCAGAACCAGAAGGACTTCCAAGGCGGTCGTGGAGAACGCTACGACGCAGTTCGTCCGGGAGCATCAGACATCTGGAAACAAGAGGGAACTGTCGAGAATACTACAGTCAACCAGAGTGAATATGCTGCCAAGCATGGAGAGCGGTATGACGTCGTCCGTCCTAAGGATTCGGATATATGGAAGGTATATTAATTTCTCTTGATTAATTTCGATGAATCTTTGATTAATTTCGACGATATATGATGTAGCTAGTCTATCTTAGCTGGTCTAAGAAAACCAATCTTTTTGATGGTACACGTGCAAACCGCTATGATTTTCTCTTTCGCAAGTATGAGCGCTACAACAGAAGCCTTCCAAACCCTTCTCTGGAAGCAAAAGCCACTGTATTCTCGCTCTTCGATTCTTCGGTTGAATTTTTGAGCCGAATCGTGCTCAAAGCCTGTAATTCATGTTTTGCATTCCACCGAACAGACCAAATTTATATTCTTTAGATGGGCGGCGACGTATCTGGCGTGTCCCAGTATTCGATGGACAATGCATGGAGAAACAATTTGCGCGATGTTTGTTTTTACGGTTGCATTCTGTATCCTCATGCAGGTCTTCAAGTGTACAGTAACGTTGTAATAAAGCTAGCTCGTTTCCCATACTCATCCGAGGTCCTGTACCTACAAAAAGTGTCATGTTAGGTGGCAGCAAACTCAGTGAACATCATACTGGACCTTCTCTTGAAAATACATATACAGAATCGGTTCAGATGTGTCGGGCATTTGGTGTTGTAGAAAGTAGAACGTTGAATTTGAGAATTGCATGTAACAATGTATTGCCAGTGGAAGTATGTGTTTATTTCATCAATTCAGGGTGGGAGCACAAGTGACTTGAGGAAAGCGGCTTCTGATGCCGCGGCTGATAATATTCATCAGTCGAGGTCAACCGGATCTCTGTTCTTGGACACAACTATGGACTTCCAGACCAACTACAACACTGCATTCAGCCCTCACGAATATATGCGGGTCATTGCTGCGAAACAACATGATAATCTATCGCCCTCGCCAGGTAGGTCAACATATCGCTGATCGGTGCTAATAGCATGGGAAGCCAAAAACCCTTATATGGCCCCGATCAAGTCCCTCGAAAATCCGGCCTTGATCGGGACCATATCGGGGGTTTCTGGAAAATAATCGGGACCATATCGGGGTTTTCGGGCTTGATCGGTACCATATCGGGGTTTTTTGGAAAAATCGGGGCCATATCGTTTTTTTCGAAAGTAGTCGGGGCCATATCGGGGTTACCACTTTCCTGTGCTTCAAACTAATTCGTTTCGCTGGTGTTGTTTTACCGTGGAGATGGTCCAGAATAATAGACATCATAGCCGTTAGCTCATTTGTATTGTTTGTGTTTTCTTTATTTATTCATAATTGTGAAGTGTTCAGGTCACTTCGACTGTTGCTCCGAGTACAAGAACGCATACACAAATCTTTGTGGAGAACGAGCCGTTAGTACGGTACCACAGTCGACCCTTCGTAATGAAGGTCAATTGGATATGGAAAGCAACTACGACAAAGTATGTGTACCCATTCCAAAAATTTGTTTATCCTTTTATATAAAATGCATTAGCGTTTCATATAGTGATCAGCATGAAAGAGAGCTTGTTCCACAGTTTTTGGA
Organism: Pelodera strongyloides; assembly: GCA_036852015.1. Lineage (NCBI taxonomy): Eukaryota > Metazoa > Nematoda > Chromadorea > Rhabditida > Rhabditidae > Pelodera > Pelodera strongyloides. The sequence continues at coordinate 136,224 of JAANDG010000133.1, read as the reverse complement.
ACCAGAATCAAACACATTGGATATTCAGAAAACAATAAATAGTAACAGTTTTGTCACCTTGCAGGACTTCCGGTTCAAAACGGTCGAATGTATTGCCGGTGAACTATTGGACAGTATCAAGCGCGAACACTCTGATACATGTCATTTCCGCTTCCGCAAGAAGGAAGGCGACCATCATTTCTATGCACCAAAAAGTGCTCGGTCTGATGAATCCAAATAGAGACCTAACTTTATGTAGTTTAGCTTGAACGTGAACTTTTATTAAAATTACCTTCTAATGTTATCTTAGTGGATGCTTTTCTGAACATGTCACCGAATGGAGATTTTACCAATCATGTTTATTATAAATCATATGTTCTTCAGAAAATTATATCTGAACTTTTTCTTGTAAAATATTGTGTTTGAAAGTCAGTGTTTGCTATCTCACTGCCATATCTCGATATATGGCATTCAGTAGCGTTTTTCCACATGTACACATGTACTTATTGAGCTTATTTTCCAGTGAACTGCTTCCTTTGCCCATTGTCTAGCCTAGTCATTTGCTTCTATGTATTAGATGTCATTAGTATTCCTTGTTTTTAACTAAATATATTGCAGAATGTCCTCTAAAGAGTTTCGCAAAGGGCCAGCACCTTCGTCTATTTCGTTTTCTTATTGGTCCCACGGCTAATTGTTGCTATATTATTCGTGAAAACCCGAATGGTGTTCCATCACGGGTAAGCAGTGTAGGAACAACTAATTTTTCCCGATATTTTTCCTTTGCTTTATTTGCTAATAAATACTTTCAATTTTATTGCTTCTTGGTAGTGTTGTTCCCGTGTCACAACTTAATAATTTTATGTTGTCCCAGTTCGATCCGTTAACCCCAATGAAAGGCGTTGAGAACTTCAACCGCAAAATTCGGCAGAAAATAAAGCATGTAGTCAATGTTATGTTATACAGGGCCCCACATCCATTTTCAAAGCTGTGCGTAGCGTAAAGCCTATTTATTCGGCGGTTCATCTACTGATAAAGTAGATAGCTAGATCTATTCGCAAGTGATGCAGATAACCTTTCTTACATTTTCCGCCAAGTTAAATAGTCCAAAGGAAATAATGGAAATGTTCTCTTCTTTTTCTTTGTTTTGCACGGTATTGAAAGTGATAAATCTCCGGAATCAAATTGTGAAAGTGTCCCTTGGGAGTAGAGATAGTCGATCCTAATCCCAAATCAATATCTGGGGTTGCTCCTTTCCGGGTGGATAGTGGTTGCTGGTGCATGGGACTGGCTATCCGGGCGATATCTCAATTATGTCAGCAAGCAGGCGTAGAGGAGCCGGGCGTGCAGTTGCGGCATGCGGGCGAGAAGGCCGTGCCGCACGAGTGCGCCCTTCCCTTTGGCATGGATCCTACTGATCAGCTGTTGCCTCACTCAAAACACAAATGCGCAATTACTAGAGATATTCGGCCTATCTACTGGAGATACTGGAACAAAGGAGCGAGAGCCTTTTCATGATTTGGCAAGGTTGGGATAAACTCAAATAATTTCTGGAATTATTCTTATTTAAAATTTCGTTCATATTATGTTACAGAACAATTATTGTGCATGTCAGGGTCTCATCCCACTCTTGTATGCATGTGTGAATGAGTAGTTTATTCCAGTCAGTCCGTTGGTCTGATCAACTACATTCAAAGTGTACAACGAAACCCGGACAACGAGCTGGCTAAGAAGTGTGTTCCAGTCTTTCTGTTTACTTTCATTCCAGCAAATTTGAATTGTATGTGCTGATTTTTTTTCAGACGTGCCAACGAATTTCTTGTACTATTTCTACATTTATTGTTGCTTGCATATTTAGATTGCATGTTTAGATTGCGCCAACCATTACCACAAGTCACATTCGTTGATGGTTTGCCGGTAATACCTGGAGTACTCGGCTCGCTGCCTGGAGCTGGAGCCTGCCTTCCTAGAGGAGCGCCACTTGTCAAACCAAGGTGGCTTGGCTATAATTAGGCACATAAGAAAATGTTAAATACAAGTCTGTGGATGATTGGTTCTGAGAAATTGCGTGTGCGTTCTTTTAAATCCTACTGCCTGTTGCATTGTCATCAGGATCAGGAAAAAAGCCAGACGTACATTGCACAAGAATCATAAGTACATAAAGACGAATTCATTTTTTCACATCAGATCTCCGAGTTTCTTCCAAAATATAGTGAGAAATATACCCGGAGCTCAGGACTATTTATCCGCCTTTCTCCCCTCGCCCGCAGTCGATATTGAAGGACTTTATGGAAAATACTTATGGGTGAGGGATTTTCGGGTATTGTTAGGTGATTAATGGTACTGTTTCCGAGAAAAATGTCACCACCAAGTTTTGTGTCCGTCCAAAACACAGTTTTTATTGTTCAGGGAATCTCCACACCTTCTGTGCATGAGCGGTTCTGCTCTATTACAGAATGTGAGTATTTTGATATCTTGTGATCATATATTAGTTTAACACTGAAAAAGGTTCTTGAAATGTGTGTATGATATTTCAGTCCTTATTTTACAGTTGCACCTGCTGCCAAACGCGGAAACTCTTCATCCTTCAGCGTTGCCGAAAAATTTCGTACGAAAAGCGAATCTGGTGGTGAAAAGGTCAATTTTTGATTATATTTTTGTATCAATATTCTGTATTTAAAAGCAAAATATGACCCCTAAAATGACGTACGACTTTTCATACGCCGCCTCTTTTTACTTAATTTTTAAGTCAAATCAATTGCAGGCTTCATTCGGATATGGTCTAATACACAACGGTAATACGTACGTCTACTTCCAAGATGATCCCTGCCCATGTAAGCTAGCGTGTCCTTCTTATTTCGTTGCTTTTCGTTATGTGTTCGTAATTATTTAAACGTTGAACCTTTGCTTATATCATATGTATGCAGATCAGATTGTGATTGTTGGACCACGCAATAAAGACGATGCCCAATATGAATATGTCGTGTTATCCAATTGGGCAAGGTTAGTGAAATGGCCCTTATCTGATACAAACTAGGATCGACCTAAAATAGAATCACATCATAAGAATAGACTGTACTGTTCAAGATTAAGTCTTCTTGTTCCAACTTATTATAACAAACTATAACGTTTGATGAGCCATATTTCTTATTATATGTCCGAAACAGTGATTTTTTTACCCTTACTTGATAGGACAGTGCATTTAGCAGCTTTCTGCGAAATAAATATCTTGTGAATTCCAGGTTTCCAGTGATTGGTCTGGTACGCGATATCCGTACCTTCTATAAAAATTACAAGGACAAACTAGAGGATCAACTAACGGATGAAGGGTTTTCAAACTCCTATTCTGGGTATGTTTCTTGCTATTGGAGTATTGAATAAGCCGAACTTACATGTCTTCCATACCGCAACAATATGAACCGTAGAAAAAGTGAAATGATCTTTTCCACTAAACAGTCTTGTTCAGATTTGGAACGGGTCAGTTGGCGTATGTCGATTGGTCAAAATGTCGACCAGCCACTCCCGTCACATATATGAGAAATGTGCTCACGGAATTATTCGGAAGATAAAGTCAATGTAATCTATTGGTGTCACAACTTCGCCCAGTCTCGTGAAATAAACTTAGCCAGTTGGTTAACGATGCCTCCAGTATCACTTGAGTAATAAGAACGCCCAAGAAAGTTATTTTCCGACAACCCTCGCTAATACTAACCAATTATACTTTCCATTCGTATGCACAACTTGTCTGCTATTGCCATAAGGTAATAAATAAAAACATGATTTGAAAAATCATCTGTGATATCGTGACATTGTGTTTTACCTCATTTATCCATTCTCTCAACTGAAATGTTATTGCCAACAATATATTGCATTTGTTAATAAACACTTAAATCATTTTCTGCCTATCGAGCGCTAAACCATGCAAACGCATTCACCTGATTCACTTCAAAACATTTGCATTATTTTTAAGTAGGCAAAAAAACTAAGACACATAATGCCCAATATGCTTTCGAAGAGACTTGCGGGGTCCGGACCAGTGGCATCTGATATAGCACTGTGAAACAGTATGCAACCACCTAACATCGAAATATCTGCGATATGGGTGTCAATATGGAGTTGGTAAAAGCAGTGTAATTTGGATCTTCTTTTCAGATCCCCGTAACTCCTCTTGTGGCTTAAAAATATATGTATTTACATGAATTTCCCTATGAAGGGTAAACAAAAATACCCATAGACCATAGAAAAACTAGAAGCAGAGTATTTTAGTGGAACCTTTAAATTAACCCTGCCAACAAAAAAGAAAACAACTATCAGTATCTTCTTCCTATACGATAAACGTTTTTCACCGGTGAGCGGTCAAATGTTGCATAAAAAATCTTTTGCACATTCTTTCGTTTATTATTTCGGTTCTTAAACCGGTTGTTGGAGCGTACTAGTTGTCTTTCAAGGCTGTTCCCTCCCTCTATGCTTGATATGGGCTTGATATGGGTTCCCTGTTGTTCCACCAGTCATTTGGGATTGTTTTCATACATTGTTTAGCACTTACTCGAAACCCATGTTGTGTATGAAAATCATTGTATGAAACCTATGCCTCCTTATACGGTATCATCAAAACAACACAATTTTATTGGGTTCATTCAAAGACTGAATTTTTTAAATTTGGTCTTTCCGCTTCAAGCCAAAACATTAAATGATATTAGTCATAATCCTCATTTTTTTCTCAAAAACTTTCGAAACAGCAAACCCGTGTTGTCCAAATCGCGTTCCTTTTCAATAAATCTGCGTTTGGCCTTCCACTATACTGTTGATTCGTAAAAGATGCATAACTTCGTTCGCTTTGTGTCTTTTATCGAAAGATAATAAAAGGTTATGTTTATGGTTATCTTCGTTATTTGTTGCATACGTAATATGCAGTAAGATATTTATGGCTAATCTGCATATATGTGGGTACTAAGGGATTTCACAGCAGGGTACCGTCGTGGAACTTGTTTTCTAGAAAGGACAACGCCTTGTGGCTGTGCCATTAGCCACATCCAAAGGCTGGTTTCCATTACTGAGCTGGCATTTCACACAACACGCATCACTGGGTGTATGGCCGAAAATTTTGTCTCATAAGGTTGCTCCTTTTTATATGTCGAATCTCGTTTCTCCACTTTCATTTTCACTCCTACGTACCGTGGACGCTCTCCTTATCTATTTTGCAGATTCGTGAGAAAGTCGAAGGCCACATACAGTTACCTCATCAAGCACCAATGCGCAGAATTTTTGTTTTGTCTCTCCGTTGCTTCATTATCTTTTGGCCTTCGCAAAAGTCTCACTTGACTTACTGTTCCTCCTGACCCCTTTGGTCTAGCACTAGATCCGCCTCAATTGGATATTCAATCAATTTCTCGTGGACGAGAGCCTCATTCGAGAGTGAGATGGGGGACGGGTAATCCAGTTGAAATGCTCTTGTTGCAGGCCTGATTGATAGTCTTTTTTTGTTCCGTCTCCGCAACGGAAACCGAGTTTTTCAACGCCTTGCGGGATAGGCTCGGATAGCTAGTTTTCTCACTCAGTAGCTCCCCAGTGTCTTGCTTCGATTTTCGAGGATTTTGTCTCACAGTTTACTTGACTGTTCTTTTGATACTTTTGAGCGTGACTTCAATGAAGGAAGATTTGAAACATCCTTTCTTCTTTACCAATTTTGCGTCGCCAATGTGATGAACTTCGATAATTTTCTCATAGTTGTTCTTGCTTTCAAGTTTAAGAAACCTTGAGTCATTTGAGTAGAGCAGAAAACATATGCGTCAGCAAGTTTTTCTCAATTATCGAAACACAAGCCATTTGGTACATTGCACAAACTTGTCTTCAAGAGTTCCAGTCCTGTTTATGGTAGTTGACGATAACAACAACAACTTAGCTTCAAAGCACTTAGCATGTGTTACTTCATAGCTGCGACATGGTGTGATGAACATTGTCTATTATTCCGTGATATAATTACTTACTGCCATTTCAGATGTGCAAATTCGTTGTATTACTTGGGTTGTTGGCTGCTGTCTTTGCTCAAAACGACGTGGTCGACTTCGATAACCCAGCTGTGAGAAATGATTTTTATTATCATATATAACCGACGTCATAACTTGGTTTTTACTAAGGACTATTTATTCCGTTACAGGACTGCGGAAACGCGGGTGCGAACTGGAAACCGTGCATTGAGAGAAAAGTCGCTGACCAGGTTTGATTTCTGACTTACTGGCACTTATTCAATTAATTGACCATTGAACGACATAAACTATGTATCCTATCATCTTTTCAAGTAGTTCCATATCATGCAATACGACGTTGATAGGTGTTCGGTTCTTGCTGTGAGAGGTTCGTGCCCCCAGAGTGCCGCGGCTTGTGTATATACGAGACCAATGCCATTGAAGCCAGAGTCGTTGTAAGTTCATCTTTATAAGAATCATCTAAACGAATTTATTTATGGAGAATAAGCCTGATTGGAGCGGTTTCGAATAATCAAACTGATATTTGAACACATCCGAAACAGCGTGTAAATAGTCACGTTCTAGTTGATGCACACCATTCAACCATCTCGTTGTCGCCTCTACAAGTATCTACCTGCCATTGTACATTGTGCCGCTCAAACGCACGACAATTCGGACTGTTGTAGAGCACATGGAGTGCACGACATTGGAGAGCAGTGCATGCAATTGTGCACACCCCAGGTTAGTATGCACACAATTTTGTTCTAAAAACGCTAAACGGTCGATATTCCGCTTCAAGTTTTCACTGCAAATAAAAAAATTTACAGTTAAACCTATATACGGTAGTTTGTGTTGTTTTGTTTACAAAAGCTCAATGCGGGCAGATCTTGCCACGAGTAAGTGCCGATGAGTGTACGTATGTTCGGCACAACGTCTTTGAAGAATCAGCTGCTATCGTTGGCTGTGATAGAAGTGTCGACTCCCGGAATGTAGCGTTCCATTATAACTGACACATTGAGAGATTATTGCGTAACTATTGCAGAAGAAAACTAGGAAGAGAATAATATAATTCTTACAGAAGAACCCTCGTGCTTTGTGGGGAACAAAGAGTCTGCGAAAAGATTTAGTGACTTGTTTGGCTAAATGGGACCAGATCGTGCAGTGCCACCAATCGGGACTCCGTGCCAGGAAAGTGCCGAGAAACGCTTAAAGCACACCCATTCCGAATTGGGAAACAAAAGAAAAGTTAACAAATGAATTTCCAGTGCCTTCATCCACCTTTAATTCTCCAACATCCATAAACGCAGTCAATTAATTGTGTTGATTTGATCATATTTTTCTCTTAATGGCAAATATAAAAGATGTGCTTGAAATGGAACGTTATGTACTATGCAAATTCTCTCACAGAGAAATATCGCAACCTGAGGGACATTTTACCCTTATAATGCAATACCGTTATTTATGTAATCATTAATATTTATCAGCTAATTGAAATAAAATTGTTCTAATTTCGTACTTTTTGTTGTATTGTTTGCGTTGACAGTTTATGCTTCAATATCGTCGATATTTAATTTTTTTTAATGTTTGGTTCGGAGTTAAATCTTTATAGAAATTCGTTTGGCTAAAAAGAATAACCGTGTGATCAATTCGGAATAGTGTCACTAAGGAGACTAATATAATTTCAAGTATCCATGTGCATGAAGCAAATAAAAATTCAATTCTGATTTCTGAGAAAGAAAGTCTAAAATTGAAAATTATGCTTTATTCATGAAAGTTGCATTTTTCGTGGAATAGATAATGGATACTATACATGGTGGGGCGAGTTACCGCGCAGCGCAGCAACGCAACTGCGCACCGCCAGATTTTCAGATGTATATCTGAAGCTTCTGCAAAAAGTGTGAGCAATTTATTTTGATGTGGATCTGAGACTTTAAGGTGCTCCCTGGAAGTTTGGATAATCGTAACTTGGTCCTACAGCAATGCGGACTTTTTCTATATTCGGTGTATTCGGTGTGTTTATTCGTTTCTCGGTGTATATTCCAATGCATATTGTCCAAACACAAAAGACGTCGAAGGATCTGATGTCTATTTGTTATCGTTATCTTCGCCCTGGAATGATATTTGAATGCGACGAAAGCAAGATTACCTTCCATGCAAAAGATGCATAAGACATCATTTCGCGTCAAGTCAGGTCCTACAGGGAATTTCTTCAGTCAGTCGACACAGTTGATTATGAAAAAGGCGGAGCCAAATTCTGCGCGTTTGTTGCTGTTTTGCATGCTCGGTATTTTTTCCTGCGATATCTAATTGTTGAGAGTAAAAAAGGAGACGGTATCATTAAACTCAGATGGATGTCAGTTGGTTCGTTCAAGCGCCATAAACATCTGCAAACAATTCATGGCGTTAGACGGTCAATCATAAAGTAGTTTTCGTCGAACTTGAATAAAATACGGCACTATTTAGGATTACTTTATTTACACACAGACATGAATTTTGAACGTTGGGTGACGTATTTCGCAAAAGTCGCGTATACTTGTGGAAGCTCCAATCTGGGGGGGGGGGGGTCTCCTGACCGACCCCTATAAACGCATGAGTGCCACCCAGTCTTTATGGTTTATTATGAATAGTAACATGGAGTGTTATCAAAATAACATGGGATAGTCATATCATTTATGAATTGAACGGGTGCAGTCAAACGGTCTGAACGCATCAGCGAGAATGACTCTTTCTAATAGTTAGCAACAGTTGTTCTGGAAGAAATAGATAAGTAACCAAGTGCAAACAACATGCAAAAACGAGAGAAGCCAGTGATGAAATAAAACACATGTACATATTCGCATGGCGTACTTGATACACTTACAGTCCTGTAATCAGAAGTAGAGGGTAGTGGGTAGTGCACAACTGTCGAATATGGGGCAGGTAATAGTTGATGAGCCTGCAATTTTTTTTTAATTCTTCAAACCTATACTATATATGTTTTCCCGTTAAGAAATTCATGAAAATTTGTTCTATTTAATTCTAACATGAGAAATAAAATTACACTGAATACTTCTAAAACGAGAAAACACACAAATATTATTTAAAGTTAACATAAGTAAAAAATAGTTCCGTCTAACAAAAACGAAACTGCACCAAAGCAAGCGGATTTGTAATATTTCCCGTCACAAACTTACAGTTTGTTGTAGGATGGAAACCACCAAAAACTGTTGGAACATCAACATTGTACATGGACAACCTGCTAAGAACGAACTCCCATCCACTCTCATCCAATAACTCTCACCCTGTGGGAGAGTTCGTTGGTGGATCCGGCCTTTGTATACCAAAGAAAACTATCAGCAGCAGAACATACCCACTTCGCACTAACTAATCGCAGACAGTAAAACAACTTTTTTTCTTCTTATTGTTAGACAAAATAATCTGTACTGTTTAAAATTTCCGTCAAGGTACTCAAATTTACATTATGGTGTGTGTGGTGCTGGTCAAACATCTCTAATTTACAATATGTTATTTATTTCTCCGGGAAAGGGTTCAGGTTCTCTCAGAAGGGACATCACCCTGGGGAGGACATCGCTTTATGGGTGCACTTATGCAACCACAATAATTTATTTTCTGAAATTATCTAAAACTTGTCCATATTATGTTATTAGTGTGTGGCTGGATTCGGCGCGTACGTTTCCATTGGGCCATACAGGTCCTTTATAGGCAATAGTATTTTCTGAATGAGAATAAAATAGGAAAACTGTAGCTACAAGGTTATTAGAGGACGCCCATAGGCCCATATTTGAGCCAGTGTGGAAAGGTTCCTACTTTTGGTCGTTTTCCGTAAGCGTTAGTCGCTCATAATGGGGTTTGCAAGTGTGCTGAAAATTTACCGTATCTACACGAGAATATTTTTTTAATTTTTCATATTATATATGCAGGTTTCGTGTGGAAATACGCTAGTATTGACAGAATCACATCGAATTTTTGGGATACTTGCAAACCGCATAAGGCCCTCTTTCGAGTTGTACTGGGTCCCGCGCGGAAAACCCGCAGTCTGTAGACGGGTTATAGGAACTTCAAGAAAGGATTCCCTCTTGTTGTCTGATTAATTTTTATAAAATGGTTTTTAAATGAACTATTTAGTTTAAATGAACTATTTACGCATTATTTTAAGGACTTATTTTATAAACTTCACTTATTTTCATGCATAAGAGCAAGTTTCGAACGATGCTCTTAGTTTGCCCGTTTTATTCAGCAGTTAATTCGTAAATTTTTCATTGCAAGAATATAATGATATTTTTTTTTGTCCTTCAGTGAGGTTCATCCATCAAATTTACTTTCAATCTGTTTCTTTTTTTTTGCTTTGTGTAAGTGAATTTTCAGTTCTCGTAAGTTGAACTCAGAATCCGCCATTATTTGTTCAGATGTTCCAACGTATCGTTATCGTTCCAGCACTACATACGTTCCGCAATTTAGTTGTTCCATTAAACTGAAACCTTACAACTATATAGTGAACCCACTCAGTGCCGAATATCTTCTTATGTATGATGTAATTGAGTTTATTAGCTTTTAACATGCGCATAAACACAGCTCTTGATTTATATCCGTTTTTTCCACTAGTTTGACTACTTTTGTTTATGATGAAAATTATGCACCTATCCGCATGCGTTTACTGCATTCCTATTAATATTTTCTTTTTTTGTCAACCGACTGACACCCCTCGGAAAGCCCAGTTCCGTTTCTTTTATGTTCGAGAAACCCTTCACTTCTTTTGGTGTTCGTTGCCAATGGTTTCCTGAATTTTCAGAAAGACAGTGCAAAAAAAAATATGTGCCATAAATTGAACATAATTGTAAATTCGCCTGTTAAATGTTTTTTTTTTCAATTACCAACTCTATTGCGTTTGGAAGGCCAACAACCAAACTACAACTGAGAAGAGTACCCTGTATTTTAATTAGTGTAGATCTATATTCATTTTTTTATATTTGCCTGACATACTTGGAATACCTCCAATACCTCTTTGCTCTATTCACCTGATCACGGTCAGCTTCACCTCAAGCTCTACGCGATTTTTATGATTTGCTAAGACGCGAGTTCGTTGTCTCTCAATACCGAAGTGACGGTAGCATATGTAATAGTTTTTAGCTGATGAGGCATTCGTTTCAAAACCTCGAAAAGGATCCTTCAAAAATTAAAATTGAGGGCTTCCATACACATGTAGTCTAGGAACACCTGTCTAAAACGGAGACAACATAACTCTAGTCTGTATATTCGTCGAACATTCAGAAACAGAAAAGTTCCATAAATCGATCCTCTCATTGAATTCGCATTTACTATGCTTTCAGCATTCATTGGTGTTTCCAAAAAAAAAAGACTGTTCCTTAATTGCTGCATTTTTCGTTTTATTAGTTTCGATTTACTACTTTCTATTCTTTACAATTTGCTGTTGAGTATTGCAGCTAATTAATTGTAAAAAAAACACTTCCCACTGTCAATTTCCCCTAGTACAATAGCCTAATTGCTTTTTTGAAGATTAGTGCACATTTCTATTACGTTTTAACGTTTTGATGTACTTTTTCCGCCAAATTCTGATGTTTTAAGCGATGTTTACGCATTCGTGCCATGTTTGTTGAAATTATTACGCAATATTGCGTCACAAGGACCGTGTTTCAGAGGTACTTTAGTTGTGCCCCGATTGTCGTTTTTTTCGTTGTCTCTTTCGTTCAGTTTCGAATATTTTCGTATAAGCCAACCATACATTAATATTTTCCGTATGCTTTGTCTTGTTGGTAGCTAGACGAAGTAAATAAGTGTCATATTTTGATTAGTTGATTAGCAGTGGGTGGAACCTACTCTTCTTATGCATCCTACAAAATCTATCCATCCTCTTCGTGGCGGCAGATTCACAAATAGGAGGTGTACTCCCTTTCTCCGGCCTGTTTCTATTCTCAATCTCTCAGACGACAATTTACATTATTTACTCAACACGGCCACAAAATATTTCTCCCGTTTTGCAAGATCGATTTTCCAGAAGCCGTTTCGGCCCCTGTACTCCATCTTTCGTAGATCATTCTGGTAATGACTAGTAAACATCATTCAATTAGGCTATGTACATGTATGTTGGCGGTTTCCAGGTTTCCATCCATCTATATGTTTAGAGGATGGGCATCCTTGGACCACTCCCCTGATCGCCTCAATGTTTCAATTTAACACCACTCATACACATTCAGAGGATTGTTTGCAATTTGCTAGGATAAACTGCTTGAAAACGTGTTTCTATTGATGCCAATCGCAATGCTTCTTTCCTGTTATGTAGTCTAATACCACTTCATTCATCGAATGCCTACTTAATTTCCTGGTTCGGTTGATTTCATCCAAACCCAAACTCAATAACACGTAAGTTATGTTTTTGAGTGAGGGTTTGTTTGTTTGTGTAACTGGATGCCTCACTGAAATTTTTCCTATAAGTAACAGCTGTTGTGCATATGGAGTGACACCGCCTGACGTCATGTGCCAAGTTGCCTAAAGTTATAAAATATTTTAAAATGTTCTCATCCACGTGCAGTTCGTCTTAACCAGGATTTCGTTCCGCTCTGCTCGTTGTTCATGTATATCGTGGAAATTGACTCAACTGAGAGGTAATTGGAATTTAATCGCTTCTTAATTTGTTCGTTTAATCTCAACTCCGTGCCTCTTGAATGTTCTGGCATGTTCGCTTCTGGGCGTTCAATTGTGAATGCAAACTCAGTGCATTAATTCTGTATAAAAATTCCTTTTATCAAACATGCTAGCAGCATGCGGCCATTTACTCTCCGGCCATTTATGTTTTTTTTTCATTTCATCTTGTTGGCTATTTTCTTTCAAGAGTCAGATTTCATTTTATTCAAGAATAATTTTCAAGCTTATCAAACACTCGATTTTTATTGGTCATTTTTTCTTAACATTAACATTATTATTTTTTTTTTTTTGAATTTTTTTGAGCTTTCATTTTTTTTTTTCTTCCTTATTTTGATTCTCCCAGGTGTTTGCACGAGTATTTTTTCTGGTCACGTGTAGTTTTCTGCATCAGCAGTTCATTCAGAAACAAAAATAGGAAAGAAATGAACCCCCCACCCACTCAACTTCAAGTCCAAGTAAATTCCTATTCAAATATGTTTACAATAGTGCAAAAAGAGTACGTTGGATTTGGATCGTGAGAAAGGCGTTGGTTCTCCCGAACAACACCCGCACTCTTTAAAAACACACTAGTAAAGAGCATATATGTGCAAAGTTTGCGCTCTGATTACCTTTTCTGTACCAAGAAAGAAGTGGCTCACCGTCGTGTTAATTTTTCTTCGAACACTCTTGTGACGAGTTTTGTTTTCAATTGCACCCGTAAGTGTCTGGTATTTTTTTAACATGAACGCATAGTAGAAAACTTTCGTTTGAATACCTATTTATGTTGCCTCTACATCCGCCTAGTATTCCCTTTTAGGCTTCTTGTGATAATAGTTGCTGAAGAACCATTATATTCTTCTCGCTTTCTTTTTGTGGAAAGTTTGTGTTCTTTGTTTGTGGGTCTGCTTGACATTGTAATCTGCTTGTTTGAACGTCGTTCCTCTCCCAAAAGTATAGTGCAATTAGAAAAAACCAATGCATAACTTCGTATTGCAGTAGTTGCGCACGGGTCCTCAGGCACCGACTGTTATGAAAAAACGTCGCTTGACGTGCATATTAATTTTTAAAGGTGAGTCAATCTGAAAAGCAAAAATATAAAACATTTCGTGAAAATCATTTTCGATCCATCAGATTTCAGTCGATGACAAATATTGTTATTATTGAATAATGATTATTCTGATCAGGGGGGGGGGTGGCGGTAAAAACACACATTCGGCTGTTATACCCCTTGTCTTTCTTGACATATTTTAGTCAACTTTTACCGTATGCTCGTTATATTTCTTCATTGTTTCTTTTAGATGGAGGAAACAAGTCAGGGAAACAGACGCTTAAGTGTAAAACCTCGTTTACGAACTGAAGGCGATATTAACAGTTGGGTACAAGCAAATCGAGTGAGTTTTTTTTGTTACCTTACTTTTTTTTCGAAGTGTCTTCCTTTTAAGTTTGTGAAGTATCTTCCTTTTAATTTCGAATTTCAGTCCGCTTATGCCGCTGTTGATACGGAGCCAGAATATCATGTTCACTTTGAACCACCTGGACATGGCAGGGGAAACGGTGGGTTTTTCCTCATGAAACGTGTTGTTAGTTTTTAAAGGTTGGCGCAGAATTATTTGAACGAAGAAAATTTTCAAACGATCTCCCTTAGCGTTAACAAAGGAAACCCACAAATGTTACTACATTCCAACACTCTATGCAGCGCAACATTTAATTGTTTAGATTAAAACTGTAGTCTTTCAGAAAGTATTTGTTCGTCGGAGAGTTCATCGGAAGATTCAGAGGATATGCAACCTGTTGCTTTGGACGGTGGATACGCATGGGGTACGTATGACGATGACTACTTTTTCCAAAGAACAGAACAGAGAGTGGTGATGCTGAAAGGCTTAATATGAGCCCTCGGACTTCATAGTTGTTCATCACATATACTCATGTTTTCTATATTTCAGTGATTGTTCTCATCTCGTTCATGATTCATCTGATTTGCGACGGTCTTTCGTTTAGTTTTGGAATCATTTTCCCGGTTATTCAACAGGTTGGCATTCATGATTTGTGGCTAATCAAGCTTTAACTATAATGTTTATTTATTTGTTAAGGAAATAATTTTAGAGTTTTCTTTTAGGAGTTTAACTGTTCCAAGTTTGCCGCTTCAATAGTTGGGTCATTCTATCTGGCGCTTCCCTTGTTGGCTGGACCAGTTGCTGGAACACTAACGGATATATATGACTGCAGGTGTGCTTAAGTTCCTTATTCTTTCTATAGACTGCATTTTCAACTAGATGAAACTAGCCGTTCAAGAGCTGATTGCATTTTGCATTGAAAAATACTGGACTTTGCAATGAAAAGTGTACTACAATTCGACAAGACTATTTCTCTAGTCTTTTTGCAGATTGACTACAATTATCGGAGGAGGAATGGCAACTTTTGGTGTTCTTCTCGCATATATTTCTCCTCGAAATATCATATTCTTTGGGCTGAACTTTGGAATTATTACTGGTGAACTATTAACTTTTTTTCTACTGTTGATTGCGTTGATTGTATTTTTCTGGACAAACTGGCATTTGTGCCTTACTGAGCTCTCGTTTACTTTTCGCCCTGTTTAGAAGTTTGTTTTGGTAGAGTCTTCTTCGCCACTTCACGAAAAACACAGTACATTTTCAGCAATTGGTCTTTGCTTCTGCTATAATTCGGGTATTGTCGTTGTCACCTACTACTTCGAGAAGAACCGGGCACTGGCCACTGCATTGGCTGTTTGTGGTTCGGGCGCCGGTACTTTCATCTTCCCACCACTTATCGAATTGGTGAGTTTTATGCTTTGAAAACATCAAATCTCACTGTCTCAGTTTACTCACTTTTTTTAAGACATCAAAAGTTTAAGACATCAACCTGCTCCTGCTTTCAGAATGTACATTTAGATAGGAGCTATGCGGTGACCCTAACACATTTTTGTTTGAATTATTAGTTTTTTTTTCTTTCAGCTTTTGACCAGTTTCTCCTTCTGGCCGACCATTCTCTGTTTCGCATTTTTCTTCTTTTTACTCGTTCTTCTTGGATTTGCGATGAGAGACGTCGAATGGCCGAATGAAAGTCAGGAATACAAACAGAAGAAATTCTTAAAGAAATTGGACAAGATGAGAGAACGAGACAGAGAAAGCATCAGAGGTGGTGACACCGCCGGCTTTCATTCGCTCATGCCGGTAGGTATTTGCATTAAAATATAAGGGGCTTACACTGTCCCTGAGATGGACAAACGCAGCTAAAACAATTTGGACGATAGATGGAATGATTGCTCATTGGCTGTTCACTATCATTTTCGGCCTGTTGGTTGCGCACCAACTTTCGGGCATGATTGACGAGCTTTCCTTTCTTCAGGCACAGAAACACAGAAATTCCAACAAATGTTTCAGATTCGCGACTCGCTTTTGTCCGATCCTCGTCGTGCTTGTAGTCTTCCTGTTATTCCAAACTATGCTGACGACTTGTTGAGAAGAATAGAGCCATCAGCTTCCATCCAGGTAAACCACTACCATTTCCGAATTATCTCGATTTAATATATTTCCAACCACCGACTTGTTCTATCTTAATCAATGTAATCGTTATGGTCTGCTAGTAAGCCTTACTTGACAGAATGTGAACAGAATGTGCGCGAGCAGGTTTTACGAATGGGGTGATTTAGAACTCTGGACGCTTTGATCAGGTAGTCTTCAAATGGTAAATCAAGGAACTCGATTGTCACTCACCAAATGCGCATGCGAGAGTCGTTAATCATTTCAGTGATATATCGCATGAATGGCTTTCCTTATTTTATGACCCAGCTTAACGTTTTCATTCATGTTTTGATTTACTCTTACTTTAGTCTATTCGAAAAGCGGTATCGTCCCTACAAGACCCTGTGGCCAGGTCCAGATCAGTGGGCGTTTTCGCCTCGAACAAGCCACATGCCGTGTTGCCCACTGTACCGGAATACAGCATGATTGATACTAAATTGGAACATCTTGATTTACAGGTATGCACATCTTGGGCTACAATTTCGAGCAATTATTTGCACATATTTGCAACATCAACGAAGTGGTTGTAGCGCATATACATGAACCATAATGCACACGACAATGATGCCAGCCGCTACTTGAAGCTTAATCAAGAGGAAATGGAGCGGTTATAACTTAAATACTTCAGCTGTCCAATTCTCCGTATGCTACGGTGAATTCGAAGAATCGTGTAAGAATGTACTCTAACTGCAGTCTTTCAATGGATGCCCTGGATCAAATTCAACCTAAAAAGTGAGTTTTTAATTAATATTTATGAAATGCGATATTCTTGATCAGTGTTCCACATAGGTTCTTTAGTTCAGAAAGATGGTGTTGGGAGCTACTTAAGTATAAGACAAACAATAATTTGATATCTAAACAACAATATTTACAGTGCTGATGCAGACGAAGAGTCATCGAGTGATTCCGAGATGTCAAATGATGGAGATTCATCGAGTTCCGAACTATCTGACCAAATCCTCACCAAGAAGAAAGAAGTTACCATAGGAGGAGTGACCACCGTCGAGCCGATGATCCATATTGAGAACGGAATTGCTGTCGAACCGACCAAGGGTTAGTGACATTTCCTGCAGTATTTCTTTAAAGTAACCATGACCACGCTGAAGGAGCCGTTTGTGAACGTAAACCATGTAAACAACTTGATATTTGTTTAAGGTCACACACATCCTGTGGCTGCAACACAGTCTGCTAGGGCAGTTCGTTCATCAGTGATTGGCGGTTTCACTCACAGCAGAGTGCCTGCTAGTAATGCAATGGGGCTTCGGTAAGCTTCCTTGAAGTAACGTAGTTGGATAGAGAGTTATGTTGCTAATTTGAAAACGGATTATTGAGGGCCCAGTGAGATGTCCGTACTCGTTATATTTTCAATCTGACGACAATCCAGTTCAGATATGTCGTTCTTCGCGAGCCAATGTTCCGCGGACTCCAGGCAAAAGCGCCTTCAGCTCCGGCCTTGTTTGTGAAAAAGAAGAAGAAGAAGTCACTGAGAGAAGTGTTACACCTTAAACAGGTACATTTCCTTTAATCTCGCAAAAATTTTGTGTGCTTGTTTAGTACTTGTCGTACTTGTCGTGCTTATTTTAACTCTTCGTCTTCGGTCAAATTTTCGTCTTCGGTCTTCGTCTTCGGTTTTTTTTCCATACATCGCAATTTCAATCAGTAAAAAGTAGCTATTAATCATGTTTCACTTCAGATGCGTACAACAATTTCCGACACTATTACCGACTATCGTCGTCTGTCTTCTGATCCCCGATTTAGTGCCTTCCTCGTCTCAATATTCATCCTCTATATGTTCTTTGATATTCCTTACGTCAACTTCCCAGAATACACACAGGTACCTACTTTTTGAGTTTGGAAAATTGTTGTAAGAAGACCCTAGCGGGGGGGGGGAGGGAAGTGATCTGCTGATTTTGAGATTTGGTAATATTCGGAAGTGTGTTGATCTTTGGTCATACAACAAGAAAATTACTTTTGCGGGAACTGGATTTCTACGTTCTCGAAACTTTGCCGTCGGTTTTTCAGGAACATCTTGGTATTCCGGTAAATGAGACTAGTTGGTTGGTCTCTGGAATTGGCCTTTTCAACCTTATCTCCATGGTACTCTGCGGTCTTGTTTGTGACAAACCATTCGCTCGAAAGGTAAACGTTTAGTTTGTTCATTTTTCGCGGGTATAGTAATTTATCGTCATTGTTGTGCCAGTGCCGTACCGGCATCAATACCGGCATACTAGCGAACTCTCCGAATGTGTTTTATGCTTCTTTTAATATTTTTATTGCGAAAAAATGTTTTGAAACGCAAAGTATTTTTAGAACCTCTTCCTCCTTTATGGTGTGATGATTATAATGGCTGGAATATGTCTTCTGACTTCAACTATGACAACAAGTTATGCCATGATGCAGGTAAATTTACTGTGCTTATTAGAGTGGCTGGAGTAAAATTTAGATAAGTCTTAGGTAGTAACTGCCTGACTTTCTGTAATCTTGTATGTGTAAACCTTTTCAGGTGATCTCTTGTGGCTACGGATTCTTCATTGCTGCGAACTATGTGCTCGCGTCAGTGCTTCTCTGCGAGCTCATTTGTGTGTCTGACTTCCAGAATGGATATGGATTTCTATGCCTTGTTGAGGGAGTCGCAAATCTTATCGGGCCAGCACTAGTTGGTAAGGAGGAACTTTTATTGCGGAACGAGTACATTCATTTACCGCCCACTCGCTGGAGCGGCATTGGACACTCGCTGGAGCGGCATGTCTTAAAAAATTGTTACTCAGAAAGTTTCACTTTATGGATTGGCAATTGTTGACTTCCTTCGTTTCAGGATGGGTGCGTGACGTGTCAAAGAGTTACGAGTCGATGTTTACGGTTGGAGGCATTGGAGTGATTATTTCCGGAGCAATCGTTGTAGTTGTTCACTTTACGCTTCCCGAAGATGATGGCGCTAGCACAAGCTCTTCAAACTCCCCGAAAGCGTACGTTCTTAAAAAATCGGCGTTTACTTGTAATTTAAATGCGTAAAAAATGTCCATGGTTGGTACAGTGTTGTTACCATACTTATTCGAGGAAGATATAATTAAAGAAACCTTCATTTACAGCAAGTCGAAGAAAAATTCGTCTTCGAGGACTGTTACAGCGGAGGAGCTGACGGAGCGCTTATTGAATACTAATTCCGCGACTGACTCGAATAATGTGGTTAACTCGAATGGGCAGAATAATACTCTACTGGTACCGCCACTGAATTTGAATAACTAACAACTGTTCACGTGACCATATGTATTTTGCACGCAATTTTTTTCACTTTATTTGGTTTCGAGCTTATTTCTCATCCGGTTTCCTTATGTTCTTTGAGCGGCGCTAAGTTATGATAACTAAAATGTTTGAAACAAGAGCTGACTCATAGAAAATAAAGGACCCGTTATTTATGCCCGTTATTTTGTAGTGCTGGATGTATTGTCTCATGTTCTTTCCCACTGCGCTCAGTCCTGCTGCGCTCAGTATGCGGATGCCTTCTGGTTTCATTATCAGCACATTATCTTTCTTAGTCGAATAGTACAAACGATGTGAAGATTACATGTATTTTGTTTTGTTGGCAGTTAAAAAAAAAAGTGTTTCTTAATCGTAGCTTCAGGTTTTTTTTCATTTAATTTTTCTCGCCATTGACTTAGCACCGGTTCGGTTTACCACACTAAGTCTTCGTTTAGTTTTTAGCAGTGTATAGCGATTGTTTCATAGTTGTGCGCAATATTTTTCGCCTGGTTCCTTCGTGTGATAACATGCTTTATTGATTTGACTATGATTAATTTCTTTCTTTTTTTCCTGGTCTCTTTTTCTTCTGGTTCATTTATCTGGCAAATGGGGTATGTGGCATTTCAGCAACATTTTACAAGTGTAATCGTCTTTTTTTACAGTAGCGCGTTCATTTCCTAAATTTTGGTTCAAAACAACGTGTTCAAGATCGGGAGTGAGTAACGTTTCTTTAGCAGTTTGGGCGATTATTTTCAAATTAAGAATTGTCGTGATTTATGTCAAAGCTTACAATTTTCCTCATAAGTCTTCTACTGGTAACTTGGGAACTAGTGGTATTTTACCTAGAGCCGTTAAGAAGCACTTTTTCTTGAGTGCTTTTGTGCGTCATTTTGATTTTCTTTCTTTTTTTTTTTTTTTTTTTTTTTTTTTTTTTTTTTTTTTTTTTTTTTTTTTTTTTTATTAAATCTGCTTCCTTTTAATTAATTGACACAGTATTTAAAGAAAGACATAATTTATTCTGGGTTGTTCTTGATAAAGTGGTATCTGATACTGTTGCTTAGTTACGTGTGGTTTTTTTTCTTATTATTTTTTGCTGATATTTTTCGTTGTTTTCGTAATAAAATCTGATTTTGTCATGTGGAATCGCGCTATTATGTATTTTGATGAGTAGCAAGGAATCCATATGTGGAGAGTATGACTACCATGTACTTATTTCGTTCTGTGAAGAGGCTCCGGTTTTAAAGTAAACTTTATCACAGTTCTATGATACAATTTTTTGACAGAGCTCATTACGATCAGGTAAAATACTGTAAACGACTCAATTGGTGGAAAAATGAAAAAATAATATGGACCCGGAATTATTACTTCCTAGAAAAATTGATAATCGTCCTAATTTTTTCTCATAAACCGAAACCCAAACTATGTTAAACACAATGTGGGGCAGAAAACAGGGGCACGCGTCCGAGATCTCTCAGAATTATAAAAATAATAAGTGTGAGGAAAGAATGTCTTTACGGCTATTTTTGAAAGAACACATCGGATATGTTTTAAAAGTATTGCAGCATAATTCTAATTGGATGAAGATACAAGTAAATGAAATATTTAGTGCCGAACTGATGCTACATTGGTGCATCTTTCATGGCCGACCTCATATAGACACCCCAATAAATGAGGTTGTAGCACGAATAGGCACCTAAAATAACTATTTTTCGTCAGTAACCATACAATTCTTTCTTCCACGTTAACAAGGAAATTTGCAGTTTCCGGTATATCACTACTGCATTTGAGAAACACTTCCAGTGTAATTCCTAATTCATTTACTACTATTTATAACATAAATTTAAGGAAGATATCTTACAAGGAAAAGCAAGACGAGCGATATAGTCAATCTTCTCGCATGCCGAAAGTTTTGAAGATGGAACGGATTGCTTCTCACTATTAGTGCTCATATTCCACCGTCGTTTTACCGGCTGAAAGGGCACAGAAATAATACATTACACGACCTTGCGTAGTGAGGTTCAATATGATATTGCGCTAGCAAAACATGGAGCAGAAATTTTGTTGACTTACCGCTTTCCGTATCATGCGCCCTTCGTCACGTGTTTTGAATCCAACAATCGCTAGTTCCACTAACGAGGCGAACACGAATGAAATTCCTCTGTAATTCGAACATCTTAATCATGATGTTGCTTACAATTTAATCTTACTGTTTTCTTACTAACATCCTGTGTTCAGTGCTATTTGCTAATCCAAATAGATAAATAAGCAAGTGGAAAACGCACCCCATCATCCAAACGTCGATAGCCTGCAAAGGGTAAATGTAAGTGTAATTTCACAGTTACCTTCGCGGGATGGGATTTTTTATACATAAATCGACACGTCTCAATGTTTAAGGAGTACTTTTGCGCTAAGG
Source organism: Pelodera strongyloides (assembly GCA_036852015.1). NCBI lineage: Eukaryota > Metazoa > Nematoda > Chromadorea > Rhabditida > Rhabditidae > Pelodera > Pelodera strongyloides. Next base: position 114,448 of record JAANDG010000133.1, on the reverse strand, counting down.
AAAATAATAGAAGCCAAGCAGGGATGGAACTGATCCTGGAACTGATTCATTTTTCAAACAAATACGAGATTCGGAAAAAGTGGTATAGGATTCACAGAGGTCAAACCCTCAAATGCAATAATAGCGGACTGTGAAGGCAGCGTGTTAACGCAGTGGACTGGTAACAGTTCGCTATCTCATCTTTCGGTAACGAATTATTTGTTTGAAGGAGTGATCTGAGAAATTATACGGTACCTTAACGTATGAGACCCTGGGCAAATTCCTGATGATGTTTCCAAACTGGAAGGTCATTGCTAGAAGGGCATTAACACCAATCATCGTCCTGGCAGGAATGGCGCGCGGTCCCAAATAAAAAGGAATCCACGAGATGAAGATGGTCATGTACGTTGGTATGTAACCTAGAATTTGTGTGAATTAGGAAACAACAGGTGAGCACCAGTGTGCGTGTATGTGTGCCTTACCAGTTACGAATACTGCATATTGCTAGACATGAGACCAGTACACAAACGGTGCTTGTATATTGTACGACAATAGTGACTAATCTATAGGACCCACCTTGTAATAGATACCATCCATATCTCCTTCGAAAATAGAATGTCACAGTCAGCTCATCCCAATAACCAGCAGCATATAGTGTGCTGTTAAAAGTCGTCGTGTAGTTTATCATTGTGAAATCGGGAAGCTCGATTGTCTTGTACATGATTAGAGGTACGTGGTTCCACGACATGCTAACCTAAATTGTGTTGCAGTTTAGTTATTGCCACACTACTTAATTGTTGTCGATAATCGTAATTGGGATGAATATTTAAAAAAGTTGTGAAGCACCAACGTGTTTACGCAGACGAATCACATGATCCTTTTTACACAATACATAGCTTTATCGGAATACCTCTTGTTTGTTGTAGTTAAAGCTCTCAAATGTGAGCATGCATTCAATTGCGTCCATTGGGAACTTAGATAGGTCCATTATACAAGGACCGGTACTCTTTATGCGCCAATTCGACCATATGGAACCTAGAAAACGGAGTTTCCGTAAATTACCAAAGTAAAAAACACAAGCAAAGCAAGACCAACAATTGGTACACAAATCGTCCACTCTTCCTTTGTTTCACTGGTTTCACTTTCGCCATTGTCACAATAAAGACCACTCTTATTGGCATAAAAACCCTTTGGGAATTAGAACAAGGGGACACTAGAATGTCTTAAATCGATTTGAATGGCGCAAACGAAATGTGTTTGAAAACAATTGACGACGACAATATTAATTATGTATGCATATTACCGCATCACCTTATATTTTGGATGCAGAGAATCAATGACGAAAAAAATCTTGTTTTCTACTAAATACGTAACAAGCATTTCTTCGCATAAAACGTTATCCCTTGATTTTGTCCACGTATCTCAATGGTCATCTCAGAAAAGCAGTGGAATCATCCATCAAAAAGAGACGCCAAATGTAAAAGCAACTTTCAATCAATGGAGAGCCTCCAAATTGAGTTACGACGCATGCAAATTACGCGTATTCAAGTCAGGCTTTCGCGGGAGGCGAGGACCACCTCAAGATATGATGGCCGAAGTAGCTCGCTTTATATAACACGAAATTCGACTTACACATCGCATGATAATTGGTAGTCTTGAAAAGAAACTCATTAACAATAAACTGTATATTTCAAGAGGCAGAACAATGGAAAGCAAGAAAATCTTGAAAACCAACCGTTCGGAAAAACCATCAGGAAGATATTTATAAATGGTGAGCTGTGTATTACAGCCTTTTTTGAATTGACAAAACATGTATTCGGTGTCCATATTTTCTTGAGCATTGTGTGATCGAAGGAAAGATTTCCCTGGCACGGGTTTAGATGTTGATATGCAAGTCCCGGATCCTGCCAGTATTCGTTCACGTATAGGTCTGCAATACAGTCGATCAGGCAAACATGATCCAGAGAAAGGAAGGTAGATAAGAGACATAATATAACAAGACGGTGTGTCGTTCCTCTCGTTCTAATTGGGTATTGTTCTCATTAATCTGATCCTCGCGTGTTAACCGAATTGTTGTGATTTGACTGCCAATCTTTGACTCGAAGTGAGGTACCTACTGACACAAGTACTCTAAATAAGGATGGGCATTAACATATAGACATTAAGCCCCCACTCGTTATTTCAAAAACGCAATTATCGGGGGCGTCTCTGAGAGAAATCTCTTGCTCAATATAGCACGTTAAATTTATTGAATCCTTTCGCTTTCACCGTGGCCAATATATAATTTTGAATGAGAATTCACATTTCGCATGAACAAATGAGCTAAAGCTGCACGGAGAACAACGATGATTCAAAGTTTTTAGGCTTCTTAGATATAAAGATTGAACGAATAGTAAGAATAGGTTTTCAGATGAATTTTGAAAAATACATTTTACACAATTTGTTATGACGTGAAAACGTTGTCAAACCTACAAAGAAATACTGGTATTGTTTGCATAAATCGTGACAGCCAACCGAAAGCAGTGCTATAGCTAAAAGAATGTTTAAGTACCAACCAATTTCAAAGTCCTGTGTGAGTTCTGATACTGATGACACCTCTTGCACCCACATTTCTATCCTCACGTCAACTGGAACAGTAGGCAGCCGATGTCGGTTGTAGTGAATTTCAGTGTCCCGAAGGATATGGTCAATAATCTCTGTATCATTTGCACACCTGAAAGCTCATCTGTTAGACACAATATCCACAAAAAGCGTATTGCTCATGTATTTTTCGTTCCCCTATCCAATGATACTTCCAGATAATCTTAATGAACTGAGAGTATAGAAAAAGAGGCAACGAATGTGACAATAGCTAACGGCAATTTCTTAAGAAGAAAAATTAGGGCTGTAATTTTAGATATATAAACAAACCTCCTAATGACATGTCGTAAAGTAATGGCTGGTACGATCAGCGCGAAGAAATGGGCTAGCATTACGGTCATCCCATCAGCGAATATTCTTTATATATGGTGAATTCTAGAACAGAAGGGCGCACTGGTTCTGGTGCCTTAGGATGCGGAATAGGGCTACTCAAACTTCCCAACATGGGCACGCCTCCTTCACAGGAGAGCACATCTTTCCTTTTCTGAAGGGGAAGAAGGGTGACGTACCATGGTCGAGTCGACAGAATATATGCTATTATCCTGAATTGTTTGTTTGTTCATAGACTTATGGTTTATAGTTTATTCACAGCATTGTTCGGTATATCTGGGAAGCTTTCCTATTCACTTCCAAAAAACTTCGCGGATATCCCAAGCAATGCGCATAATGGTAGCAGTACGGTAGTAATGTAGCCTTTTTAGCCCAATATATTGGTGACAAATACCACAGAAACGCAACGAGTCAAGTCGAATTTAACAATTTCCTTGTTCGAGTAGTGAATAGTATGAAGAAGTAAGTAACAGTGATAACAGGGCAGCTTCCATAATACCTACTGATTAGAGAGGGTACTAATTGACAGCTGGACTAAATCATTGATGACAAAGCGCGTGTTCGTTGCAGTTTGCGAGTGCGACAATTAACGGTTACTCGAAGACAGGTTTTATTACATACATACACCTTTGCAGCTGTTATTTTCAAAGGACACCAACACGGGATTAAATATATTTCTTATTTGGTTTTCTTATTTGCGGGGTTTTCTTATTTGCACGGGATTAAATATATGCTAACCAAGCTTTGGGTAAATTCTCGGCACAGTCGATATTATGAAGACTGTACAAATGTTTGGTGTTGATTTATGAAAGAATAAACAGTGAGCGTACCGCTCTTTAACATGGGAAAACGGTTCGCGCGTGTAATGTTTTAGGTCTATCAAATTTTTACCTCCCGTTCCGCATAGAAAACTCCAAAATGCACCTTTTTTTGCTCAGAAGCTATTTTATATTTGCCTCAACCCTTAGTTCTGCTGGTCAGTTTTCGAGCTTTTAACGGTGTTTAGCTTAAACACTGGTATCATATTGTTGCACCTGGAGATCCCATTGTTGCTTTTGGAATTACATATATTCTTGATTGAGCACCCTCTTTGATCCCACACAGGTTGCCCGGGCAGCCGTTGAGGCAATTGAATTTGATAATCATTAATCATTCGAGTGGGTTTGTGGTAAACGAGTGATGTCGGAGGATTGGTGTCAAACGACTGGCAATTACAAAGCAATTAAATCACCGATCCTCTGTCCCTCATTTGTCAACTTTCAATGTCGGGCGGCTGTTCTTGCACTGCAAAGACCCAACCACCGAGAAACAAGTGCTTACGGATTTTATGAGTACCGCTGGGTGTCTTTTAGAAGAGGCTCAAACTTGTAAATTACAAAAATGGAACTTCATATCAAATGAGAATAATGGAACTTCATATTAAGATTTCTAGATAAACGTTCTTTTTTGGTTATTTGATACAAACATCTCGATCTATGGTTTAAAAGGGTTGGAGAAATGCGCCCACGGGGAAAAATATGCTGGTTATACTTACGTAACAGAAATAACGTTGTTGCCATGAAAGCCAAATTCGGTACATAACCATCAATCACTAATTTAATACGCATAAAAAATTCGAGAACCGATTGACGGTGTTCCTCTTGGTTTGGTCATATAAAAGTATAATTATACTACACATTATGTAGACTAAGAGCGGTACGTAGTATTAATAGAATAGAAGCGCAACAAAGAACCAAGAGATCTTTTTCACTTAAAGTAACAACTTTCAGCTTAACGGCTAAAATAATTCCTAGAATTCCAGCATCAGATAACTCTCTATGATTGACTATTTTTAAAGGGCCCATTTTTTGACACGCTGACTAGGTGAAAGTCAGAGAATACGGTGGATTTTCGGGAGTTCAACTTTCTACCAGCCCGTTAGCACGATTTTTGTTAACTTTAGCTTACACGAATCTTAAGATATGCCCATGGATAAGTACGCCCATGGTTGCTTAACTATACACACATTTCGCTCCTTTGAATCTAAGGAATCTTACCTGCCGCTCTGGACTGCACCTTTATTGTATGTGTAGGTTATTTCCCCTTACACTCTCCCGTTCATAAGTATGGTTCGTCAACTTTTCCCGTATCTTCAGCTCATCATCGAGAGCAATTCGATAAAAGACATATGTTCCCACATCATCAAAAATAAGTGTGCAATGTGATTGTCTTTCAATTTCCCATCAAAGAATACGGTGTATATTTCTACACAAACGGTTCTTCTCGCTTTTCCTCATTTTTCTGTCGCTATCTCTCCGCCTCTTTTCGGATCTCTTTCTATCGTTTCGCAAACTCATCATATTTACGAGAATGGCGTGCCCCGAATGAGCACGTCGTTATCGACTTGAAACGATGAAGAAAAGATCACTTTCGGAATACTTTCAAATCAAAGTGTGGATACGGTAGCTGAAGACCGTAATACACCAGATTCATTTATATGAAAATAGAGCTTACATAGAGGAACGACAAAACAGATGAGATTCCTAGTCGGAAAGGAAGTCAACACCTTGTTTACCAGTAATCATATAAATGTAATATATTTAAAATGAACTGTGTAACTACTGCAGTCTGCCGAATTGCTTGTTTTTCTGAACAACAAACAAAAAGTGAGGAAAGAATATTAACTATTCGAAGGTGTTTTAAGTTCCCAAAGTATCATTTGATTGCCATTGTAATTAACCAATTTTTGTTAAAGACAATCTATCGCATTCTAGTGCCATGCAGCGTCTCCTTATTCCTAAGTGACAAATGAAGATGGATGATTATTAGGGGCCAGATGACAGATAACACACAAGAAACAGCGGCTGACCGCGGTTTATACGACAAGTGTAAACGAATTGGGAATATATTAAAGTGTATGATATGCCGCTAGTAAATAAAGGTAGATTTTGATTCTTGGCACTAACATTTGGATAATAAGACCCAGTAAACTCTCTTTTTTTTTCGTGGATGACTTTTCGGTAAAGTTGAAAGGTTGGATAAAGATGAGCCGCAAATACCATTCACTTGCTTAATGAGGTGATGCGCATAGTGTCTATAACGGCTTTTTTAAAGAAAACAGTCACTTTTGCCTCTGTGGTAAAACGCTTTACTTTTTTCAATATTGAATATTCACGAACTGTACCTATTTCCACAGTCCTGTGCGGTCATGTTTTGTTTCGTACAAAATTTATAAGACTAGGCTCATTCGTGTTATAATGATATCTACAGCGAAAACTGGACCAGGAGGTCTTCCGGAAATACCTCAACAATGTGTTACACATATGTAATTTGCAAAAACGTTTACTGGTAACAATACTGTATATCTAGAAAGTGCACTCCCAGGACAACATGTGTTTTTAAAAGGTTCAGTCAGAAGCTCTTCCTTGTCTTGTTAACTTTGCATTGCTCCCTGAAACCCAAGTGTTATGACCCGAATGTTCTAATCGGGTAGAGGATAGCAATATTACATGGTCGTATATCCATGTCGGCTTAATAGGGCGCTCCGGCATTTCCTGCACCATTCAACGTTTTCTCATTTTGGCTAATTCGTTTAGCGATTAGTGCGTGGTGGGCATGCAATTGTTCAGGGCTTATTGGGGCTCACTGCTCAATTAAGGTCATTATTAGGAGACACGTTTTGCAGATTGAGGAACAATTAAAGCCAGAGTAAAAGACGTGAAATATCGGAAAGATCCACGCTTTTGCAACGCCTTATTTTGGTCGCATTGTTTTAATGCCGTATTTTGATACTCGAAGAAAACAAGGATAATCGTAATCATTGGTGAGGTTCAGTTATATTCATTGGTGAAGTTATTCCAATTTCATACTTTGTTCCCGCTTTACAAACAAAATGAAAAAATGCCGCATCAATTCACAAACGCTTTCACTTTTCGGTTGTTGTTGCTGGTGAGGCACGTTGTGTAATGATGATTGAAGACATATTGTTTTCTGATTGGATACTCACACTTTCTTCTCTGGAATTCAAAATCAAAAGCTGCCGTTCGGTAATTTGGGTGCGCAATAAAAAGCGAGAGGAGTGCCTGCTTGCCCTACCGGTGCCCCACACCGTCCATAAACTACGATACAAACGGGCCGCCCGTGTTGTACTCGAAAAGCGTGGGAGTGAAGTGGGTTATAATGTTTTAGAACAGCCAACCGAGATTTATCGCCCACCAAGAAGCGTAGCGAGAATACATTAGCGGAAGCAGATCACGTAAATAGTAGTTTTTTTTTGGTTTTGATCCACTACTGTTTTACTACTTTTCTATAGTTAATTACAAGTAATTGTGTAAAATAATACTTGACTTTAAGGACACAAAGCACAGTAACACGCTTCATTGCAATCATATAGAAGTTCAGCTACTTTTGTGAATATGTTTAATAAATATCACATAATTTGACAGTATTTGAAATATATAGTGAAATAAATCAACGGTTATTGCAGGAAATAAGAGAAACATTCATCGGATAGGAAAAGAGATCAAGCATAGCGGAGAGGTGCAGAAGATAGTGAAAATAAAAGATAGTGTAAAAAAAAACTAATTACCGAAGGCAAAAACTAAAAAGATTTAAAAATGTGGAAGGAAACAATTTCTTCAATCTATGTACATGCGACAAATGCCAACTAGTTGTTCTGAAACTTTCTGAAAAAAATAAACGCTCGCTGTAGGAAATTAGATAAGGCATCAGTTGATATGCAAAATGGGACGCTTGGATTTTTAGTTGACATTGGATTTGGAAGGGGAATTTAGTAGGAACCCTCTACATCCCTAACAGATGATCCCAAAGATGGCATAAAAAAAGTCAAATGAAAGCTAAGGCAGGAGGGTAAAGCAGTTGCTGATTCTGGTTCACGGGAAATATGCTATAGGGAAAGAGTGATTGTATGAGAAGATTTGTGTGATTCGGTGATTGCAAACATGAGGAAAGCGGAAAGGATTCTTGCCCAAGTGGTGACTTCAACATAGACGAAGTCATAGAGGTTGGCAGTGTGGACAACAGAGATGGGGCTGAACAATCAGGCTTTGGTGACGGAGGAGCATTGGCATCTGCTCCCGGATGATGCTTTTTCCACTTTGTCCTCCTATTTTGGAACCAAATCTTCACCTAAATACAGCGTGTGGTGAAACGGCAAAAATGCCCTCGAAGGTGTCTCAGAGTCAGCAACAATGGTAATAACGAACAATCACAATGTCCTCAAAGTTAATTTTCATTGAAAATATGAAAAAGAAAATTCAGGATTGTTTCTGCTCAAAAAAAAACTAGAACGAATATAGTCAACCATGAATTGAAACATAGTTTTGTTTATTCTAGTTGAGGAACACAGCGCGAAAGAGAAGCGCAATAACGCAATATTGGGTAACACTGTTGTTGGCCACGCCTAAAAAAAATGGTGCTGAACTTGCCTGTGTTTCTGTGAGTCGAAGAGATAGTGCCAGATTCAGTCTTTCACAGACACTTAAATATCTGGTCGTCTTAAATTTGTTCTCCAAAGCAACAAGTTGTTCAAATGTGAATGCAGTTCTGGCGCGTCTTGCTTTATCTCTCCTCATTTCTGAATGAGAAGTCTTTTGGGGACGTTCTCGGTCTGAAATTGAAAAGGTAGAATAGCCTTCAGATTATCAGACGTTTATTCTTCGAATTATCACACATTTATTCTTATATCATTATGACACCAAGCTCTAGAAAAGGTGATGACTCTTGGAAAAAAATACGATGTTCTAGTGTAAATATTTGTTATCATCGTTTGTTTATAACTAAAGGAAATTACCATGCAAGTCTGCAACTGATTCCGGAGAATTGATGGTGAGCGAGTATGGAGAATTGGAGCCCGAATCTAAAAGCATTCGAGATTAGTCCTCGTTTTTTTTTATTAAAAAAAATGTAAAAGGAATATATACCACACTAAGTATAATTTACAAATCAGCTCTATAATGCGTATATGCCGCATTGCTTATCTGGTTTTATGTAATACGACTTACCGCTGCTTCGGTCTGACCGATGCTGAACGCATAAGTCATCTGCATCATTTTCAATATTCCTCTCTCTGTGCTTATGAGTATTTGAAAGTATATCAGCAACTAAAAACCCTTTCCTATCCGCCATTCTGTAATAATATAATATAGATGCCTAAAGCGAATGTTACTGAATCAACAAAGAAATAACAAATGCGTGTTTATGTTTTTTAGGCATAGCATATAAACTCTTGCAAATGAAATCGAGAAAATAAAGTAAACTAAATAATGTTATAAGTAAGAGAGGTCCGTGTGGACAAGAAAAGTGTTTGTCCCTTTCTGCGAAACGTCGCCGGGATCTCGCAAACCAATTTATTCTTATGGTATTAGGTGACCGATTATTGGCTGTGCCAATCCGAAGTCTCCGCCCACTTGTAGGAGAAGCTCAACGGCAATCTCCAAAAGCATTGAGTGTGATTGATTGAGACACGCGAAAATTGATTTTACATCACCTTTAGTGTTCCTTGGGAATCCAATTTCCATAGTACGGCAAATTTAAATGAACAGCTAATAACTATTCAGGATTTATCCTTTGTCTGTGTTTTTGTTTATGGTAACAACTTAAGAATGGGACGTTGGTTCCTCTAGGATAAGTACTATAATGGAAACCATGAGTACCTGAAGTGTGCAAAAACATTATGATGCACAGCAGCATATTTTATTTCCCTCCTACAAAAACGCAGTGAACATCAAACGTGAGTTTGCCGAAAAATAAACCAAAAATAAACAAAAGATAATTGGTAGAATATTGTGGCCGCTAACTGGGCATTTGCGCATAATTCCTCAAAATATTCAAAATGTTTATTTTAAATTGGAACTCACTTTTCAACATTAGAGAGAATCTTAGGAAGATGAAAGGTTAGGCCAATCTGTCCTGTATCTGCCTTTTCTCCTGCAAAAAAAAAACCAACACTCAACAAGCACCTCTTTCACAATAGCTAAAAATAAGTGAAAGGATCAATTTAATTGATAAAAATAGATATTTTTGTATGGAGTCCATGTAGCAAAATAGCTCGGCGGAATTGCTTGAATTTTAATTGTGGAAATTATCACATGACGCCGGACTGGGAAAACCGCATCATCTTCAGTTAACGCCGCACATCTCATAATTTTGGAGACACGGCTGCCTGACGTTTCTGAGTTCCGATAACAACGTTTTGTCGCAATGGCATTCAGAAGTTGTGGCGATTATTGAACACGCAAAATACGTCTGTAAAAATGTCAGCTCACATCCCGAAACAGTACCAAAACTCTTGCAAACTGTTGCTGAAACGCAAACATAACGTCGCCTTCCCGTGCGAGAGTCTTGATGAAATGTAATGACAAATTTGTTAAATGGATTAATGTATGGATTTATGCAGTTTCGCATACACCCCAGTGAATGAATGGCACGTTAGAAATACGGAATTCGGAATTTTTAAATTTTAGAAAAAAATGAGAATATCCACCGTAGAGCAACAAAACTGCGACGATGACCTCAAGAATTTAATACTTTATCACCGAAATTTATATATGGTTTCCAATTCGTGAGTGGACCAAATGGGTGAATTTCAAACAAATCTGTCCTTTCAGTCGCTTCCTGTTTCATATGTATTTTCTCAGTTAATTCTTAGTGAGATGCCATGTTGAAGTACTGCAAATTGAACTGCGCTAAAAAATGAGAATTTGCTTTTCGCTTCGCGGTGTTCAGGATTTCCTGCGCCTAATCCCTTATAATATGGTTTATTGGAAGACAATAAATAAATAAACAAAAAAGAGCATGCAGAGTAATAACGGACAACTAATGTTAAATGTCAACCAACAGGAACCCTAAGACACGGCGCTTCACAAGCACGTATACTGCCGAGGGACCAAAAGGATACTGAACGGTAATTCCTTATAAGCAGAGAAACACATAAAGCATACAAACATACAAAAGTCCAACTAACGAAGTCAAAACATAACATAATACAACATGAATGCCTTAAATGGACAATATCCTTAGGACCAGATATGTGATATGTTGGCATTTGTAATAAACACTGGGACTTAGGGCACTCATCTTTCACAAGCTAATCGTGAGCTTACTGTCAATGAGTTGACAAAGGCAGGGCTAGATCACCGCACTTTTTTGTTACCTCTTCCGAAGTCGGATTTTGCATTCTAAAAAAAAAGAATTTGCGGAGTCGCAAGCTGCGCCATTTCCGCGCCAGCTTCAATTTACAAATATTGTATTTTTCCAAGGTAAAATAATCATAGTCCAAAATAGTGTCCCCTTTTGACAACTACAGAAAAAATTCCCTCTCGTAGTGCAGTAACCCTGTTTCATCAGTGGAAACCATTTGTTCTGCCGAAGCATTCTTCATCAAGCTCACAAGAAGTCACACTCAATCTGCCGTAGCCACACTCAATTTTTCTCCCACAGCTGTATTCTGTGTCATCTATGTGTCAACTGAGTCCTCCGAGTCATCGGTGAGCCGCGAACTAAAAAGTGTGTATTAAGATGTCAAAGTACACAAATTTAGGTTAATTTAGACCTGTCCTCGGAGAAATGAATCGCATGATGCAAAACTATTGCAAAATTAATACTTATTAATTTAAGCGCGTTGAGGTTCACATGTAAAAATTTGACTTCAACCGTGACGCAGGCCGATGGACTGCGGCCCTGCGGTTTTATACCCACCCGTGTGTAAGTACGGTGTAGTGTGCATACTGCATACACCACAACTACCGAAATCTCAGAAACGCACAAAACCGAAAAGCCAGGAATTTAGATCTACCGTACACTTGAATAGAGCACAGGGTCCCATAGTCCGTAAGAGACACAGAGGAAAACCCTACACCGAATGGACTAATGACGAAAATTACAGACTTTCCGTTGCTCGAACTGTAATGGGGTTTGCAAGTATGCCAAAAACCGCGAGTTTTCCTTGCAAGTATCAATTCGCAAAATCGTGTGCTTTTTACACCAATTTACCGTAACTTTGACACATCCACACTATAGAAAATGCGCCATCAAAGACATTTTTTGTTGAACAATTGGTCCCGTGGCGATCGGTCGTAAAAACTGCCTGTAGATATGCTCGTGTAGTGCCAAGATACGGTAAATTTTTCGATACTTGCAAGGAAAATCGGGCATACTTGCAAACCCCATCACAAAAAAACCGACGCCGACTCTTTGGCGCCCAATATTTGAATAATATGCATTATGATGTAGAATGTGTAGAATTAAGAGAATTAATATCGAACTATAGATAAAATATTATTATCCAGACATAGAAAGATTAAGCCCTGCCCTTTTATATCAGTGATTAGGGCTCCCATTCTAGTAACGTATACCATAGCTTACTGTATGGCTACAATAAACTTGGTCCTGTTTGCACAGCGACACCATCTCTGTTTAGCGCCAATGTTCAAAGTTAGAATGGTGTAAATCGTTGTTCAAAAATTAGCTAGACAAGAACCACTTACATATTAGGTTATAGTTGAATTACTCAACTATAATGTAAACCATATGCTTCTGGTCGACAAATTGTCACTTTACTTTCTTTCTCCACTCCTCTCTCTTTTTATTTGAATAGATATTTCTTAGAAATATAGGGTGCCATTGCAGATACTACTTCGTAGCCAATATATTGTTTCTGCGTTTGTTCTCTTCCAGTAATCTACCTTTTCCTTTTGCTGCAATTCCCCCAAATGCTAATTTTAGATTCAAATCACACACATACATATAAGACCAAATCTAGCCTCGGGCAAGAAAATCAGCATACCGGGGTCAGCCATGCCCCCTTACTCCTTCCTAGCCGTACTCACAGTGCCACTACCCACTACTTATACATACTAATTTATACACGTATTTTTCCTTTAACTCCGTTAATGAATCCCGAGCATTTTCCGAGAAACTAGGCCTTTCCGAGGATTTTCCGCCTATTTCCAGAGTATTCTCCGAGAAGATTCTCGGAAAAAGCTCGGAAAGTTTGAGGTTCTCGGGCCGAGCTCGGGAAATCGGCGGGCCGAGCTCGGGATTTGCACAAGGTCAAACAGAAGTGACTTTTAAAAACGGCCGATGCACAAATGTAAATAAGAGGAACATGCATAGCTCCACAACCCTGTTATGACTTAAATGTGGTTATCATAAGTGTTTATGTAGTCCCGTAAAGGTTTTTTCGAGGCATCCCTTTTGCATGATCTTGAACCTTGCGTATTTATTTAGTCCTAAATTGTTTTTGGCATCTAAAATAGTATTAAAATAGACATAAAAATGCATTCATCAGCGCCTCTTTCCTATTTTGCCGTTGTTTGCTTCTTTGGTTGTTGTTTTGTTAATATTAAAATAAACATTGTTATTTGCTTTTGTGTAATTATTCGTTATTATTATTATTTTTTGTATAGGCGGCAGTTTTTTTGCCGCGGTGCGGCGTGCGGTGGGAGGTGTAGTTCTCTACGCCCTCCGAGACGAGAGAGTGTTTCCGAGTATTTTCCGCCAATTCTCCGAGCTCGGCCCGCGTAAAAACCTAGTAGGAAAATACTAAAAAACTTGCTGGTTTTTCCGCGGGCCGAGCTCGGAGAATTGGCGGAAAATACTCGGAAACAAAGATCATAGAAAGTAAGTCATTGATTTTTTTTTCTTTATTACTCACTCGCCCAATACGCCATTCACTCCGGGCTCGCCCAAATGTGAGTTCTCAATTTTGTATGGAATTTCTAAGCATAGTATGCGGTGTACTTGTGCGCTGCAGTTTATGCCATGTTATTCGAACACATCACGTGTGTTGGTTCACCGTGGTTGACAATAGCTGATTACTCGGCTTGCTCGAGGGCGCTAGATGACTCGTTGACGACGAGTCTTCTGATCAAGGGGTTGTCTCCAGTTAGACAAAACGGTGTAATCTACTACGTTCTGGGGCGCATAGTGCGGCGCATACTTTCCCGCACGTTTTGGGCGTGCGTGCATACTTTCCCGCATGGTGTGGCGTGCGCGCAGACTTTCCCGCAGAGCTGCAGACTTTCCCGCATACTTTCCCGCATACTCTGCTATCATGCGGAAACTCGCTGAAATTACACATTGCGACACTTTTGTTCGCCCAACCATGCGGCAGACTTTCCCGCAGACATAACCGCGAGGCGCAGACTTTCCCGCAGACATACCCGCAGACTTTCCCGCAGACATACCCGCATGGTTTCCTGCAGACAAACCCGCCACGCAAAAAAGTTGCCTCCCAAAAACGCTTAGGACATAGTCCAAATGACTGCCAGCGTCCGCCTTTCCGTCCTTTTGCCACATGTGCGGTTATGGCTGAGTGGTTGAAGGCGCTGACTACAGATGAGTGGTCAGGGTTCAATTCCACCCATGTGCGTATGTCTTATGAGGCTTTATTCATAGAATATATGTTATGTGAAGTGTTCTACATGACACATATGTAATATACTAAATTACACAATAAACAAGCATTAAATTATTTTTCGAATTTTTTCCCCCTGCAGACATATCCGCACGGTGCACCGCAGACTTTCCCGCATGGTGCGGTCCTGCAAACCCGCACCATGCGGGAAAGTCTGCGGTGCACCGTGCGGGTCAGGTTCAGAGTTAGAAGAGGGGTGCATAGCCGCGACGCGACGCTGTTCCGCCGCGCGCGACGTCGCACGGCTCATTTTCTCTAACAGAGAGAGAGAGAGGGAATATTTCTGTCTCTACCTTCCCTCTCTCTCTGTTTCTCTCTCTATTTTCCCTCTCTGCTTTCCCTCGCTATGTTTCTCTCTCTATTTTCCAACTTTACACTATACTTCTAGGTGTCCCCCATTACACTGTACTTCTACTATGATATTTGTTTCCGAGCATTTCCCGCGGAAAAACCAGCTAGTTTTTTACTATTTTCCTACTAGGTTTTTAGTCGGAAAAAGCTCGGAAACGCAAAGTTTCGCGGAAAATGCTCGGAAAATCCGCGGGAAATGCTCGGAAACGGACAAACAGACAGCTCCCGAGCTCGGCCCGCCTATTTTCCGAGCTCGGCCCGAGAACCTCAAAATTTCCGAGCTTTTTCCGAGAATCTTCTCGGAGAATACTCGGAGAATCCGCGGAAAATCCTCGGAAACGCAAAGTTTCTCGGAAAATGCTCGGGATTCATTAACGGAGTAGGTGTTGCGTGTTACAACCACGCGTTAAATTCCGATTGCAAACTTTTCGTCGTTTGGATTTGAATTCACAGACGATGAGCAATTGTACTGGACGATATTACGGCACGCACACAATCAAATGAGTCAGCATGCAATGAAAGGTTTAGAGGAGGTGTGTTCTTTAAAATACTAGAAGATTCCTAGTCTTCTCTGGCTGCACAGTGTGTTGTCACTATACATAAATGGGCCATACATAATTTTACAATTTGAGAGCGTTTCTTTTACCAACAGCTTATTATTTGTTCAGATAAGTTGACAATGCGCTCTAAGTGACAACACTCAGTTGAAGTATAAAAGTGTGATGGATTGTATTTTATGAAATGCTTGAATTTTAGCTGCAATATATTGATGACGACGTAGAAGATCAACTTGAGCAACTTGCTGATGCCGCAAAGCAAGGCCGGAGGAGGGAAAGCATTAGCCGCACCTTCAGGAGCTATGTATGCCGAGCGAGAGTACTTTGCCGTTGTTGTTCTGCTATTCTTTGCTTTCATTGACTTCGTTGGACGATGAGGCTTCGATGCATCTTCTCGACGTAAGATCCCATCCCGTTTGTCGCCAATGAGGAATCCCATCTGCTGCTGCATAGATTTGGTTAGTGTGCACCATTATTTGATTTTATGAAAATTTGTTTGCAACACTGAGTGAAGGGTGAACTTTGTATTTGTCTGAGCTTAGAAATATGTTGAGACTTGGGGTGCTCCCTTGTTCAACTCCGAGAACCGCGTCTTCTCGGGGAATTGGCATTGGAGCAGCTTCAGGTTTTGGCATTGTTTGAGGGTGAACTTTGTATTTGTTTGAGCTTAGAAATATGTTGAGACTTGGGGTGCTCCCTTGTTCAACTCCGAGAACCGCGTCTTCTCGGGGAATTGGCATTGGAGCAGCTTCAGGTTTTGGCATTGTTTGAGGGTGAACTTTGTATTTGTTTGAGCTTAGAAATATGTTGAGACTTGGGGTGCTCCCTTGTTCAACTCCGAGAACCGCGTCTTCTCGGGGAATTGGCATTGGAGCAGCTTCAGGTTTTGGCATTGTTTGAGGGTGAACGTTGACCGTCGAGATCCATCTGAGATTTAGTTATTATGTTTTGGGTTTAGTTAGAAGTAGGACAGAGAGCGAGAGTACTTTGCCGTTGTTGTTCTGCTATTCTTTGCTTTCATTGACTTCGTTGGACGATGAGGCTTCGATGCATCTTCTCGACGTAAGATCCCATCCCGTTTGTCGCCAATGAGGAATCCCATCTGCTGCTGCATAGATTTGGTTAGTGTGCACCATTATTTGATTTTATGAAAATTTGTTTGCAACACTGAGTGAGGGGTGAATTTTGTATTTGTCTGAGCTTAGAAATATGTTGAGACTTGGGGTGCTCCCTTGTTCAACTCCGAGAACCGCGTCTTCTCGGGGAATTGGCATTGGAGCAGCTTCAGGTTTTGGCATTGTTTGAGGGTGAACTTTGTATTTGTTTGAGCTTAGAAATATGTTGAGACTTGGGGTGCTCCCTTGTTCAACTCCGAGAACCGCGTCTTCTCGGGGAATTGGCATTGGAGCAGCTTCAGGTTTTGGCATTGTTTGAGGGTGAACTTTGTATTTGTTTGAGCTTAGAAATATGTTGAGACTTGGGGTGCTCCCTTGTTCAACTCCGAGAACCGCGTCTTCTCGGGGAATTGGCATTGGAGCAGCTTCAGGTTTTGGCATTGTTTGAGGGTGAACTTTGTATTTGTTTGAGCTTAGAAATATGTTGAGACTTGGGGTGCTCCCTTGTTCAACTCCGAGAACCGCGTCTTCTCGGGGAATTGGCATTGGAGCAGCTTCAGGTTTTGGCATTGTTTGAGGGTGAACTTTGTATTTGTTTGAGCTTAGAAATATGTTGAGACTTGGGGTGCTCCCTTGTTCAACTCCGAGAACCGCGTCTTCTCGGGGAATTGGCATTGGAGCAGCTTCAGGTGTTGGCATTGTTTGAGGGTGAACGTTGACCGTCGAGATCCATCTGAGATTTAGTTATTATGTTTTGGGTTTAGTTAGAAGTAGGACAGAGAGCGAGAGTACTTTGCCGTTGTTGTTCTGCTATTCTTTGCTTTCATTGACTTCGTTGGACGATGAGGCTTCGATGCATCTTCTCGACGTAAGATCCCATCCCGTTTGTCGCCAATGAGGAATCCCATCTGCTGCTGCATAGATTTGGTTAGTGTGCACCATTATTTGATTTTATGAAAATTTGTTTGCAACACTGAGTGAGGGGTGAACTTTGTATTTGTCTGAGCTTAGAAATATGTTGAGACTTGGGGTGCTCCCTTGTTCAACTCCGAGAACCGCGTCTTCTCGGGGAATTGGCATTGGAGCAGCTTCAGGTTTTGGCATTGTTTGAGGGTGAACTTTGTATTTGTTTGAGCTTAGAAATATGTTGAGACTTGGGGTGCTCCCTTGTTCAACTCCGAGAACCGCGTCTTCTCGGGGAATTGGCATTGGAGCAGCTTCAGGTTTTGGCATTGTTTGAGGGTGAACTTTGTATTTGTTTGAGCTTAGAAATATGTTGAGACTTGGGGTGCTCCCTTGTTCAACTCCGAGAACCGCGTCTTCTCGGGGAATTGGCATTGGAGCAGCTTCAGGTTTGGCATTGTTTGAGGGTGAACGTTGACCGTCGAGATCCATCTGAGATTTAGTTATTATGTTTTGGGTTTAGTTAGAAGTAGGACAGAGAGCGAGAGTACTTTGCCGTTGTTGTTCTGCTATTCTTTGCTTTCATTGACTTCGTTGGACGATGAGGCTTCGATGCATCTTCTCGACGTAAGATCCCATCCCGTTTGTCGCCAATGAGGAATCCCATCTGCTGCTGCATAGATTTGGTTAGTGTGCACCATTATTTGATTTTATGAAAATTTGTTTGCAACACTGAGTGAGGGGTGAATTTTGTATTTGTCTGAGCTTAGAAATATGTTGAGACTTGGGGTGCTCCCTTGTTCAACTCCGAGAACCGCGTCTTCTCGGGGAATTGGCATTGGAGCAGCTTCAGGTTTTGGCATTGTTTGAGGGTGAACTTTGTATTTGTTTGAGCTTAGAAATATGTTGAGACTTGGGGTGCTCCCTTGTTCAACTCCGAGAACCGCGTCTTCTCGGGGAATTGGCATTGGAGCAGCTTCAGGTTTTGGCATTGTTTGAGGGTGAACTTTGTATTTGTTTGAGCTTAGAAATATGTTGAGACTTGGGGTGCTCCCTTGTTCAACTCCGAGAACCGCGTCTTCTCGGGGAATTGGCATTGGAGCAGCTTCAGGTTTTGGCATTGTTTGAGGGTGAACTTTGTATTTGTTTGAGCTTAGAAATATGTTGAGACTTGGGGTGCTCCCTTGTTCAACTCCGAGAACCGCGTCTTCTCGGGGAATTGGCATTGGAGCAGCTTCAGGTGTTGGCATTGTTTGAGGGTGAACGTTGACCGTCGAGATCCATCTGAGATTTAGTTATTATGTTTTGGGTTTAGTTAGAAGTAGGACAGAGAGCGAGAGTACTTTGCCGTTGTTGTTCTGCTATTCTTTGCTTTCATTGACTTCGTTGGACGATGAGGCTTCGATGCATCTTCTCGACGTAAGATCCCATCCCGTTTGTCGCCAATGAGGAATCCCATCTGCTGCTGCATAGATTTGGTTAGTGTGCACCATTATTTGATTTTATGAAAATTTGTTTGCAACACTGAGTGAGGGGTGAATTTTGTATTTGTCTGAGCTTAGAAATATGTTGAGACTTGGGGTGCTCCCTTGTTCAACTCCGAGAACCGCGTCTTCTCGGGGAATTGGCATTGGAGCAGCTTCAGGTTTTGGCATTGTTTGAGGGTGAACTTTGTATTTGTTTGAGCTTAGAAATATGTTGAGACTTGGGGTGCTCCCTTGTTCAACTCCGAGAACCGCGTCTTCTCGGGGAATTGGCATTGGAGCAGCTTCAGGTTTTGGCATTGTTTGAGGGTGAACTTTGTATTTGTTTGAGCTTAGAAATATGTTGAGACTTGGGGTGCTCCCTTGTTCAACTCCGAGAACCGCGTCTTCTCGGGGAATTGGCATTGGAGCAGCTTCAGGTTTTGGCATTGTTTGAGGGTGAACTTTGTATTTGTTTGAGCTTAGAAATATGTTGAGACTTGGGGTGCTCCCTTGTTCAACTCCGAGAACCGCGTCTTCTCGGGGAATTGGCATTGGAGCAGCTTCAGGTTTGGCATTGTTTGAGGGTGAACGTTGACCGTCGAGATCCATCTGAGATTTAGTTATTATGTTTTGGGTTTAGTTAGAAGTAGGATAGAGAGCGAGAGTACTTTGCCGTTGTTGTTCTGCTATTCTTTGCTTTCATTGACTTCGTTGGACGATGAGGCTTCGATGCATCTTCTCGACGTAAGATCCCATCCCGTTTGTCGCCAATGAGGAATCCCATCTGCTGCTGCATAGATTTGGTTAGTGTGCACCATTATTTGATTTTATGAAAATTTGTTTGCAACACTGAGTGAGGGGTGAATTTTGTATTTGTCTGAGCTTAGAAATATGTTGAGACTTGGGGTGCTCCCTTGTTCAACTCCGAGAACCGCGTCTTCTCGGGGAATTGGCATTGGAGCAGCTTCAGGTTTTGGCATTGTTTGAGGGTGAACTTTGTATTTGTTTGAGCTTAGAAATATGTTGAGACTTGGGGTGCTCCCTTGTTCAACTCCGAGAACCGCGTCTTCTCGGGGAATTGGCATTGGAGCAGCTTCAGGTTTTGGCATTGTTTGAGGGTGAACTTTGTATTTGTTTGAGCTTAGAAATATGTTGAGACTTGGGGTGCTCCCTTGTTCAACTCCGAGAACCGCGTCTTCTCGGGGAATTGGCATTGGAGCAGCTTCAGGTTTTGGCATTGTTTGAGGGTGAACTTTGTATTTGTTTGAGCTTAGAAATATGTTGAGACTTGGGGTGCTCCCTTGTTCAACTCCGAGAACCGCGTCTTCTCGGGGAATTGGCATTGGAGCAGCTTCAGGTGTTGGCATTGTTTGAGGGTGAACGTTGACCGTCGAGATCCATCTGAGATTTAGTTATTATGTTTTGGGTTTAGTTAGAAGTAGGACAGAGAGCGAGAGTACTTTGCCGTTGTTGTTCTGCTATTCTTTGCTTTCATTGACTTCGTTGGACGATGAGGCTTCGATGCATCTTCTCGACGTAAGATCCCATCCCGTTTGTCGCCAATGAGGAATCCCATCTGCTGCTGCATAGATTTGGTTAGTGTGCACCATTATTTGATTTTATGAAAATTTGTTTGCAACACTGAGTGAGGGGTGAATTTTGTATTTGTCTGAGCTTAGAAATATGTTGAGACTTGGGGTGCTCCCTTGTTCAACTCCGAGAACCGCGTCTTCTCGGGGAATTGGCATTGGAGCAGCTTCAGGTTTTGGCATTGTTTGAGGGTGAACTTTGTATTTGTTTGAGCTTAGAAATATGTTGAGACTTGGGGTGCTCCCTTGTTCAACTCCGAGAACCGCGTCTTCTCGGGGAATTGGCATTGGAGCAGCTTCAGGTTTTGGCATTGTTTGAGGGTGAACTTTGTATTTGTTTGAGCTTAGAAATATGTTGAGACTTGGGGTGCTCCCTTGTTCAACTCCGAGAACCGCGTCTTCTCGGGGAATTGGCATTGGAGCAGCTTCAGGTTTTGGCATTGTTTGAGGGTGAACGTTGACAGTCGAGATCCATCTGAGACTTAGTTATTATGTTTTGGGTTGCAAGGTAATGATAATGAACGCACATTTTTTTACAGGTATCGAAGGAATTGGGCGATACGACATATTGCGCTTTACACAGGGCGGTTTCAGGAATTTACAGGTTTTTTTTTACAGGTTTTTACAGGTGAAGAGCTCCGTGCAAGCTACTCGCAAGATGCAGTGAGTTTTACTTTATCTGTTCAGAGGATTCACAGGAATTGCGCATTACTATTCATGTTCTTTTAAAGCGAAATACCGGCCGGTTTTTGAAACGTATCGGTTACACCAGCATCCTTATGCAGTTGATGCAAATGAACATAAATTAGAATAAAAAATCGAGTAAAATCGAATAGCCTAGCATAAATACGTAAGAATTCAGTTGTCCACGATGCGTTTCAAAAACCGGGCGGTATTTCGCTTTAATTCACTTCTTGTTTGTTCAGAAGCGTCCGAAGATAAGGGAGCGTTTCAGTGATTGTCGTCGCCCACAGGTACTTACATTGATTGTTTCACCTTAATTGTATAGTTCCTTCACTTACTCCTTTCAACATTTGTATTCTGTCTGTTTACGCATTTTCAGGCTCAAGAAAACGGTATGGATTCAGACGAAGAACTCCATTCAACTTACGCTAAGGAAAACAATTCAGTGAGTTTTAATTGTTCATCTGTTCGTAGGATCCTTACGTGTTTTTACGTGGATTACTTAACCATTTCACCTTATTTTCGTATTGTACTCCTTCCCTCGCAGATTTCAAATTTTAACTTTTTTCAGGCTCAAGCAGATGGTTACGGGTCAAACCAGGAACATCCGCCTTATTTCGCGCAAAACAACAATTCAGTGAGTTTTGCAACTTTTTATGTTTTATGTAGGAAGCACATGAAGATGATTTGCCATATTCTCATATCACTTCCACATTCTTGTGAATTGTTCCTATTCCATCACGTATGGATTCTGCATGATGAAGTCTATGTCTGATGAATGTATGTCTGAATAAAATGGTATTCATATATAGAATCCAGCGTATGTTTACGAAGCGTGTGTTTATGAGATCTCATTTAGTTGGATTTATGGATACACCAAGTAGTGAAACTAGAAATGAGCTTCTCAAATTAGATATGTTAGAGAATCGTAGAAAGCGAGCAGATGCCAGAATGCTTAGGAAAATACTAGCTGGTAAATGTGGTTTACCTTTACAACGTATGTTTAAATTTAGATCGTGCAACTATTCTTCTCGTAGAGGTAGTTCTAGGATTGTTATTAATAGGGCATCAAGAAACGTTCGGAAACATTCATTTGTCCATAGAACTTCCCTTATGATTGAACAAAACGTTACAAACTCCTTTTGATTTACTTCGAATTTGCGTGTTTATTTTACTACCACTATATGTTTTATTGATTTAGTATGTGTATTTTATAACACAAACTGCACGTTACATTGCTTTCTTTGATTGTCTTTGTGCGTAATAAATTATTATACATATATTGCTCAGGAACACCTGGACCTTTCACCGGACGATGCGCAAGCGGCTGATATGAATCCAGTAAGAGAGGCAAGTTTAAGTGTTCCATTCCTTGTGATATGTTATGTTACCTTTATTTGGTCGTATCACTGGATAACTATATTTTAATCATTTTCCTCAATTGGTTCGTCTCCATTTTCAATTTGTATACTCAATTAATGTCATAGCAAACATATTTTTTGTCCAATTTCAGGCTCCATGTTCAAACAAGCTTTCGCAAAGCGAATTTATTGCGTCCAAGGGAGAAAATGTATGCGATTCTCATGGCAAATTACCCATCGACGTATGTTATTTCTTAATACTAATCTTTATAGCTTAAAGTTTACAGATGAAAGCTATCTGACAAATTTCATAACAGACACTATATAATCAATAATTAAGTACGACGCACAAGTACAAACAAATATGTAACGTGCAGCTTGTGTTAGAAAATAAACATATTAAAGCAGTGAAAAAAGTCTCTACAAGCAAATACGTGTAAAGCGCGCACCGAATATATATATATATATATAATATATATATATATATATATATATATATATATCTTATTATATAAAGGAGAAGAGTTTGTCACGGGTTTGTTTTTATGTGCACAACGAAATCCCTTCATAAAGAAAAATCTTCCATCGAAAGAGCATACAAAATCTTTGTCTCTGGCGAGATTCGAACCCACAGCAGCGCACAACCTCTCGATCCACAGTCCAACGCTCTACCGGTTGAGCTATGCTAGCATATTGGACGAGGATTTTATAGGAGATAGAAGAGCAAGTGCAATAACACATTTGCATGACTTGCAAAAACCTTGAAGTCCCGAGCCACATTATACGTTTCCACATAAACGTAAATGAACGTCTTTTTACCTTTGTAGAAATTCCTTCTTTTTTTAAATAGGGTAACAATCGGCCGAAGGCCGATTCCTCCAGTCGGAGAAGAGCCCGTAGGGCTCTTCGAACGGCTGGTATATATATATTGGGGCTAGGGCGCGGTAGCGCGCCTAGCCCTTTTTGGTTTTATACATTCGTTTGCATGCAATGCTCCAGTATCTACTTATATCCTATATTTCTGTGTCATTTCAGAAATTCGTGAATCATCGTGAAATCGTTGCTCCTCCTGAACTGGATGACAATGATGGAATTTCCCAGTCTCCGCGTCCACAAAACGTCCCATAAATTTAGTTTATTGCTAATGCTATTATGCCTACCGTGAAAACGTGGGTTTTTTTTTGTTATTTTATGTAACTCTTAATTTCCTAATGTGCACACTTGTGCTAGTACAATATTAAAACCATAGTTTGGTTATTAACCCTATTTTTCATCATGGATGTGCTTATGTGTTCAGATAACACAGGTTTTTATGCGTATTGAACTAGTTTACGTTTACTCTCCGGTTTTTACCTGATATTCTATATAGTTCATTTAGTGTACTTCGTTGTTACTTGACAAAACCCTTTGATAGTACTTGCATTCCTATGCATTTATGCAAAATGGAGTCTAATTGGGGTCTAGTTTTCATTCTAATTTTTACTCATTTGCATATGCGGCATAAACAAGCAGGTATACGCAATGCGTTTCAAAAACCGACCGGTATTTCGCTTTAAAGTAGGGAACGTATGCTCATTCCTATCACCTGATACGTATACTTAGCCCTCATCCCTGATGTTAGGAGAACATTAGCTTATTCTGTGCCATAATACCCGATTTGCTTGTTACTGGAGTTTATCAACCTTTGTTTTTTTGTTACGCTTTCATTGTTGACGCTTTTACCACCATTGATGATGATAATGAGTGGAAAGTAAAAAAAACGTGATTGAGTCAATATTTCTTGATTTGAAACATTCACAATGCCAGTTTTCTATCTCGCTTTTCCGAATAAATGGTAGAAATTGCGCCAGTGGCTCAACTACATGGAATTATTAAAGGGAATGTCAAGCCGATTTTTCATGTTGGGCTAAAAAAAAAGCTTATGTTTTGAAGGTGAGGAAAGTGAAAATAAAAATAAACAAAAACTTTCATGAAAGAAGAAAAACAATTTCAACCCGCTACAAAAAAACTCCTTCAGTATGGGATTCGAGTCGTGCGTACAGAGCTAAGCCAAATCTCTGTCCACGGGACGTTTGAATTTACGCGACAGCGAAGAAAAAGAGGAGGGCGTAAGAGAAATGTTTGAAGTCGGCAAAGAAAAAGAGGAGGGCGCGAGAGAAATTGTTTAAACTACGGTATTTTGTGACAGCGTGTTATTGCTTACATTTACAACACATTTATTACAACACATTTATTACAACACATTTGCTTACACTAAAAAAACGTTACTGAAAATGCAGTACACCCTGAAAGTGAATTTGAAACACTAACACTTGTACTTATTCTCCAAATAATTATATTAAAAAAAAATTCACAGTCATCAACAGAAACATGTCACTAAACACCAGAAAGAGGAAATCACCAAATGAAGGAAATCACCCATCACCAAATGGTTTCTACCGAAAAAAAACATTTGTTGATTGGTTAGTGACTGGTTCGTGACCATTTGGTTCGTGACCCTCAATTTGGTGGTTTTCGATGAAACTTGGTCAAGGGTGGTCGCGGTTTACATCTCTTTTCAGGCTTATTCAATCATGTGCAAAGCATTCATAATGCTGCCCTGAGGCGAGAAACTGACAATAAAACACTTTTTGTAGTTTAGCAAACATGAGCTGATAACCGGAAGTTAAAGCAGGATGGCATGTGGTTTTAAAATTGTCTTATAGGCAAAATTACAGTGAATTTCCCAATCAAAGAACGCTCACTGCATATATAATGGGACCAATACCACTAGAACTTTTGAGTTTTATCGCTATAGGCTATAACTATAGCATAGCGAAACACTTACTCTAAGAAAGCTATAGGCTATAGGAACATATAAGCAAGATATAAAATAAACAATAGAGTATGGTTGTTTGCTTCAAAGTAATTTATTCATTTTTCTACGCCATGCAGAGATAAGAATTACTTTTCTCGTTTTCTTTCATTCAGAAAACGCAAAATGATTTTTAGCCGGTGACTTGAAACCTAATTATAAGGTTTTTTCATTCACATCGAGTCAGCTTGTTCCAAATTAATCGTTGATTCACGAGAATGCAAGTTAAAGGGTGAGGTCCACCTCAGAAAACAAAAAAGTTATTATTTTTATTAGATTCCCCGTGTCTGTATCTACCAGAATAACTAAAACAAATTTGACAGAAAACTATTTCCAACGAAATATGAGCAAAAAATGGTCCAGCTTGAGTACCTCGGATTACGGTAGCCTGGTATCCTTTTTACATGTTGGTTGAGAAGAAAAAAAAAATTCGAAAAAAATTACAAACAAAAAATATGTTCTAAAATAACTACAAAGCAATACAAATGACGAAGACGGGACTAATTGTGCTTTGTTTAGCTTGGCAAAAAAATAAAACGCATGGTTTAAAAAAAGCAACAAACGCACAGCCATAATCCCGCCCTTTTATTGTCCCCAAACAACGGTAGCGAGAGCGCGGTTTATCATGCACCACACCCCATCGACGCCTATCGTAAAGATGGTACTGGAGGGCTATTTTTTGCTCCATATTTCGTTGGAAATAATTTTCTGCCAAATTTGTTTTAGTTATTCTGGTAGATACAGACACGGGGAATCTAATAAAAATAATAACTTTTTTGTTTTCTGAGGTGGACCTCACCCTTTAATTGCCCGAATTACTGCTGTTCACTGAAAGCGATTAACCGAAAGTTAATTGCCCGATGCGGGTAATTGAGTGGGCGGAAATTTACAAAGTGCATGGGAAACTAAAAACCCCGATTTCGCTCCGATCAAGTCCCTCAAAAAATCGGGCCGTGATCGGGGCGGAATCGGGGTCTTTTGAAAGAATCGGGGCGAAATCCGGCCTTGTTCCCAATTATGCCCCGATTATTTGTGATCGGGGCGAAATCGGGACGTGATCGGGCTTTTTGTGGGGTTTTTTGAAAGAATCGGGGCGAAATCGGGGTTTTTGACAAATGATCGGGGCCAAATCGGGGTTTTCACTTTCCTGTGTGGGCCGAAAAAACTGATATGTAAAATTAGTAGACATGATAAATTTTTTCGTCTTTTTTTACTCAATTAGTGACTTTCCGTGATTAGCACTATCTTGTTTTTTTTTCTATTGGGCTCTCTCGAGGAATTGGGGGCATCAATTTTTAGTTTATCTTATTAGTCTCATGAAACGTATCTCACTGGTAGCGCTGCTTTATGTACGCCTTTTCGTCCGCTACCACTTACACATGAAAAATTAGCATAAGCGTGAGACATGCAAATTTGACAAGACACGTGTGTTTAGACAGACCAGTCAGTTTAGTTCAATGGTCTACGTTGTGATATGAGTACCCCCTCTATATTCACTTTTTACTTTACTACATTATATCTATGCCTGTAGTACTGTATTATGTTACAAGTTGTCGTATTCTTTCTTATCTTATTTTTATTAAATCGTTGATTTGTTAGGTTACGCGCTACAGGTTTAACTTATTCGTTATGTAATTTTCACTTTTTAGATTCTGTTCGTGGAGATACACGCATCTGATCTACGCGCTTGCCAGAGTGCTGCAGTAGCAAACAAGGGACCTCAATTTCGTCGATATGTGACATGTACCGTACTACAACATGACCAATGACGTCACGGAATGTAAGTTACACTTATCTGCACATCATTACATTAGTTTTACGAAGGAGGTGTACACCATCTCCGTTACTTGGCGCTCCTAGTTGACTTCATGTCTCTGTTGTACCCGAATCTAGCCGTACACGTACATTCACCTAAGCAATAATAAATGGGGTTCATGTCTATGTGACTACAAGTTGATTACAATTTTGGAGAAAACTTTTCCGAGGACACGAGAAGGCCACCGCGCGGTCACCAAATAGGCTGGATTATGAATTATGTTTCCCATGCTACTTGTTTTTTGTTTCTGTACTGTATTTTGCTTTTTTCAGTATGGTTCATGCTCGGGAGTAATGTAGCATGAAGGATACTCGTATTGTCAAGAGAGTCAGCAGTTCAACCCCTCGTTCAACTTGTCCACGGCTACCAAGACGTGGTCGCTGAGTTCGTCGTCGAGGAGGCACACGAGCAGCTCAAGGACTACGGACTCCACGGTGGGCTTGTCTCGAGTATATCAATGTTAATGATACTACAATCGAATTAAAGTCTAATTGGACACAGATGAACAGAATTTACCAATACTTTTTGTTCACGTTTTCTAGAGCACCATTTTGCTTCCCAACTTCAAAACGCAGTTATTTTATTTGATGTTTTCTTTGCCGTAGGCTCCTAGCCTCTTGCGCATCAACCCCAATTTTTTCCGGAATAATATTTCTTGAAAATTGGCTTATTTATTTTTGCTTGAGCTGTACGGTTCTACTCTTAATTCTTTTTCTTTCGTTTCTATATCGCCTATTACAGTATACTTGCGCCCTAAGATAGCTGGCGATACCCTTAATTTTTTTGCAAGTTTTCCTAAGCGTCCAGTGCTTTAATCAAAAAGACTGTGGTCTAATTCACGTATTGTACCCCAACCCGCAATTGATCAGGTCGGCCAAATTCGTGAGTACCGCAATGTGTGAGTACCGCATTAGGCGAGTACCCTAGTGCGACTACCGCACTGGGCGAGTACCCTAGTGCGTGAGTACCGCAGTGCGCGAGTACCGCAATGTGTGAGTACCGCAGTGCGCGAGTACCGCGGTGAGGCGAGTACCCCAGTGCGAGTACCGCACTGGGCGAGTACCCTAGTGTGTGAGTACCGCAGTGCGCGAGTACCGCAGTGCGTGAGTTGGGCCGGCCTTGTACATTATTTTTATTTTGAAGCACTTGGCTCTTGGGAAATCTTGCTTTTAGCTTTTAGGAGGTTGCGAAAAAAAAGCAATTACTTTAGTGGGAAGTTGGATCTTGATTTCTTGGTTATGTAACTAAGTGTTACCAAAACTCGTTGCATGAATTTGGGTTTAGGACAGAATTTTGCGTTTATCGTACTTCTGCGATTTTTTTCTCCTCCCTGCCCTTTTTAGGTAACTTCGACGTATCTCTGGGAAAGGGACAATGAAAAATACACGGGCATGCCCGAATGAGGACCGGTGCGCAGACTGTTGGAATCTGTCCAGGACCTGGAACAAGATCTACTTACTGGAGCTCGGCTGCTTGATCGGAATCTCTATCCAACAAATGATACAGCAACTATCGAACTCGACATTGGAAGGTAAGCTTGCTTATGGTGGTGTGTATCGAGTCAAGTGTATGTAAATTTCCCTCTCTTCTCTGGGTCCTCGCACTCTCGGGCACACCAGAAATAAAACTAAACCTACGTCGTTTAAATTCATCATTTAGCAAATCTGTGACATGCCTGCGGACCTGCAAAGACGGAGGATCATGACAACAAGTCGTTCCAACTGCTTCACAATGTCCAGGAAACCTAGCTAATCGATAACGCCGACGATCTTGTCGTCTTCAAGAATGCCTTGGGAGTGTGCTCGAGCATGTCTGTGGGTTACTTCAAGTGATTATGTCTGAATTTAATTTCTCTGCCTGTCTCTCTCTCTCAACCTCAACCCTCTCTCTCTGTCATCCTTTCTCTCCCTCCCTAATCACTCTTTCTCCTCTGTCTCTTTCTCTCCTAAGAGCGCTCCCTAATAATAAGTTGTTTTTGTGTCCCTCCGCGCTTTGACAAGTTTCTGGATCGTAGTTATGTTGGAAAGTTAGAAAGCTTCAAAAAAATGAGGATCCTGTTGCATACGAGGCATATTTAGCAGAAGATTAGGCGCACCGCAGATAACGGTACAGTACACCCGCGCTTAATTTTCCAATTTATCTCAGCGCCCGGTGCTTCACTAATCGAAAAGCTTAACTGTAGTCTAATGCCCTAATTAGATCACGTAATTGAAATGTAATCATTAGATTACACTTATGCGTTTTGTTTTTTGAAGGACTTGGCTCTTGGGATAACGCACCCTAGCTTTATTCGTTAATAAATTAGTTATTTGTTAGTTGGTCGTACATGGGAAGCTATTTAGCAGATGACTTGTTTTGTGCGAATTATGCAAAAAAAATACTTATTTTTTGCTCTTTTTAGGAGGCTTCAACCTTGAAGGATCAGTGGTAAATGGACTACTACTGACGGGGAATCATGGCCAATCACTCCTGGGCCTCGCCCGAAGACACCGGGCAATTTGCCGCGTGAAACTCGCGTGAAACTCGCGACTGTTCGGCTCTCTGCTCCAACAGGACATGTCATTCGCCCTCAAATTATAGTGACACGAGGGGAAGCAAGGTAGTTTTAATGATAGCATTTATGATGTAAATCTCTCTTTCATTTCTGGATCACATATTCTCACTCTCACGCTCTACAGTTATCTCAGTTCCTCTACACGTTTATTGACTTCTTTCTGTGCATTCTTTGAATTCATATCCTCATTCTCAATTTTCTATTTCAGGTCGCAACGTCGGCAACTTTGAGGGATACTGGTTGAAGGATAACGACTAACAGCCTGAAGACGTCCTAACTGGAACTCGTCGTCTACCCAGGTTTCAGCCTCTGACCTCGTCGGATGCTTCATAATCATGAGGTACGCTTCATGAGGTGCATATAATTGTATGTGTACGTAATAAATTTACTTATAGGTTGGGTCACTTACTGAACTAAGTGGAAAAATTGGGAAACGGCGTGTGTGGTAACAACCTGCTAGCTTCTCTCTCTCGGATGCCTCTAAAACTAACTTTTACAATTTATCATTCAGGGTTTCGTCCTCTGGACTCCAGTATGGCGGACCATGACACTGGACTATGGTTCGTCGAGAAGTAG
This sequence comes from Pelodera strongyloides, assembly GCA_036852015.1. Lineage (NCBI taxonomy): Eukaryota > Metazoa > Nematoda > Chromadorea > Rhabditida > Rhabditidae > Pelodera > Pelodera strongyloides. The sequence continues at coordinate 84,257 of JAANDG010000133.1, read as the reverse complement.
ATGAGCCGTCGACGGCTACTTCACGAGCCTAAGTTCGTACACTCTTCTTGGACTGTTCGAGACTAAGTTTGAATGGAAGCAGACTTGTGTTTCTCGAAGTGTTTGTGTGTCACTTCTTTACCCCTCCTCAAATAATAAAGATTTACAGAGGAGGGGCAAGCTCAACATGTTGTGTACTATTGTGTTGCTTCTGATGTCGGTGTTTGTTTTTGGAAGCCAAAATCTGGGAGCTTATGGAATCTTACTTTCCGACTCTCGATTGAATTACTTATTCAAGGACGTCTGGCTCCATAATTTTGTTCCAGCAAACTATGCTAATTTGTTCTTTTCCATGCTAATTCATACTGTATATTTTTTGTGCATTAGAACGTTTCCAAAATGTCCATCCCGAACGAAGAATTTGCATGGTTTCCTTTCGGAAAATCAATCCTTAGGGCGCGTGCGGGATGAGTTTTCCGAAAGGTTCTCATGCAAATTCATCGTTCGGGATGCACATTTCGGAAACGTTCTAATGCTTGGAGAAAGCAAAAAGTATAGTACGAATTTGCATGTTAAACATGCAAATTTATGAATTAGCATTTTTAACATGCAAATTCATACGGTATTTTTGGCTTTCTCCAAGCATTAGGACGTTTCCAAAATGTCCATCCCGAACGAAGAATTTGTATGGTTTCCTTTCGGAAAATCAATCCCGAACGCTCTCTAAAGGATACAGATTTACGTGGTCCCGCAACGATCATGAATATTGAATGGATCTATTTCAAACAGCACGGGACTAATGCGGTTATGTTACAAATAGCAAGGGTCTGGGACACTTTCGTTGCAGGACCACGTCAAATGTGCGATTCGTATAGTATGGGCTACGGCAGGCAGTTTGCATGCGTGTAAAATGACTTGAGCATGGACGGGTACATGGAAAACCAATAGACCTAAAAATAGCAAAAGTCTAATCCATAAACCTAAATAGCAACGTAATAGTACGAGCAATAGTGCACAGTTAGCACCAAAAGAGAGCTAATTGTGTCTAGTTTGGTGTCTATTGGCGTGTGATTTGGTGCTAACTGCGTACTATTGTTCGTGCTATTACGTTGCTATTTAGTTCTATGTATTAAACCTGGTCTATTCATTTTGTGTGTATTTGACGTTTTCGCATGTTCTATTCGCGAAGATGGAAACCCCACAACACGAAACTGATTTCCCGAAGTTCAAGATATCAAGTGATCAGGCTTCTTAAAGGAACGTTGCTAAATTACATGGGAACTCTTATTCCATCAGTTGAAATTGCGTCTGTGAGGGGGCCCAAACTCGCAGGATTCAAAGAAAATTCACTCCTTACTTTTATATTTATTTATTTAATAAATACCAGCGTCCGTATTCACCACGGGGTTAACAAGGATTAACATTTCTCTAGAGGCAAAACTTTTGGAACGCATTTTCGTTAAGGAGAGTGAGTGGTGAATGCAAATTTTGTGACGTAATCTCACTTTCTAGGTAAATTTTCACCGAGAGACAGTTTTCTCCAAGGGTAAACGGAGTGGTGAATACGGCCTCACCAAAAGGTGTGCATCCGAGGATGAAAAAACGAACATATAAACGCAAACAGATGACCGATTGTTGAAAAAGGCAGCTATGTAATTGGATTCAAACTCCATACAGCCAAGCAAGCTCATAAAAAATAAAAAATAACCATTATCCATTACGAGAGAATATTCTCTCCCCAAAGAAAGCAACCACAACTTGATATGCAAACATTTTATACAAAAATCACAAAGAAAACTGTATCATATACATGAACCACTCAATGATTATCTATTTAGATTTCACATGAAAAAGAGAAGCTTAGTTATTACTATGCATCCAAATAAGACTGGACAATGCTTTATACTATTATATTAATGATAATTACTGTAAATACGGATAGATACGAGATTTCATTTGAAAAGCTCGTTGTCCTAGTCAAGGGCGTCAATTCCCTAATGAGCTCCTTTTTGCATGGGAACTTCTTACTGATGTATTCGAGGTCCCTGAAAGCAATACGTTTTTATTTAGATAACAAGTTAGTCCGGTTTGTCAGTTTAATTAAGAAATGATAAAAATTGTGCCGCGCTTAATTTCATCAAAGAGCGCCAAGTTATAAACGCGGCAACTATTTTGTGCTGCAGAACTCGCGTCTGTTAGCAAATTTCCGCGCAAGCCATCACAAAAACACTATAACTCAGTCTATAACTACGAGTTACCGTATCAAATAGAAATCGTGCAATTCGTACAAGATGAACGCTGATGTACCATCCTATCACGAATCGTTTGATTTTTCTTTCCGATATTAATTATTTCAGATCACAAAATTAAGAAGCTCACTTCATAAAACAGCAAACATGCATTGCATTTATAGGGATTCCGTATTTGCTGAACACCCTCATTGAAGCGGCTTGGGCATTTCTCCTCACAAGCGTTTTCAACTCGTCACAAAAAGGTCCAATCATCTCCTTGAACGTGAACATTTTCTTGAACTGAAAATAATACCATTAGACATTAGTTGAGGTAATAGTAATTTTTTTTGAACCTTTAGTCCCTTGCCTATTCCTAATTTTCTCTTATACTGAATTTCTAGTAATTATGTACCAGTTTGGCGCACCTGTGGCACACTGGCCGCACAATTCCCACGTCATGCAAAACTGCGTTGCAACAGCTCTGATTATGCGCTAGTCGCGCGCACACTGCACTCTGGAGGAGACCTGAGGTGCCGCACCCTCTGTGGTTGTGCGGCTCCGATGCCGCTCGTTTTCCGAAAAATCTAATACCAGAAACTTACCAATTGTGTTTTGGCGCCAATTTTCACGCAAAGCGGCAGTGGTTTCTTGACAAAATGGGCCGCAGTTTGCCACAAAAACATTCTGGTTCTCAGGGACAGAAACTTCTTTTGAAATATTGGGTCTTTTTCCGAGCAATAATGGGGATCCGTAGTGTTACAGTAGTGGGCAATAGTCTTGACGACGGGCTGGAAAACACTTTGTTCAACCATTAGTTTTATTCCATATTTTTCAAAGGTAAGATACTCTTGAAATGAGCCGCACGACATAAGGTACATGCTATAAGCGGTTCATAAGTCTCCGACATAAGACAATTTAATGAAAACTGACGGAATATTTGAAGATGGACCCGAATTTTTAAAAATGACTTTACTTTTTTCCCCGCACGGCGCCGTACTATTTTAAAGCGAACTACCGGCCGTTTTTTGATACTTATCGCTGACGAATGAATTCTTACGTATTTATGCTAATTTGCTTCAATTTAGCTCGATTTTCTATTGTAATTAATGTTCATTTGCATACGCTGCATAAGAATTCTGGTGTACCCGATGCGTTTCAAAAACCGGCCGTCATTCAGCTTTAAAAATTACTGTATTACCTCACACCATTTCGGATCCTTCGCAGTCATTATGGTATTCAATGCTCTAGGCATAATCTGAAAAGACAACTTTTAGTAAAACAAAAATAGTAATTCCAAAAATAGTGTGCATCTTACGGACCACGATCGGCATATTTATCACACAGTAAAGTATAATTATTTTTAATAGTAAGAAATTATAACTATTATATCTACTCGAGAATGAATAGCTCGCTAAGAATCCATATAATTAGATAAAAAAAAACCATACATATCGTAAATTGGACGGCGTTTCGGGAGCTACGGCCGCGGCAACTTGCAGGTTAGCGAGCTGTAAGGAGAAAAATCGATAGTAATAAAATTACAGTAGTCCAGATTACCTCTTAGACGAAACCGTAATAGTGCTAGACCTAACAGCCCGATATAATTATCTTTGCGAAAGGCAAAGTAAAGGTAATCGGCGCGAATCGACGCTTAAAGCGAAATACCGGCCGGTTTTTGAAACGCATCTCAAGTACTTGATTTCCTATGCATTTATGCAACGTGGGGTCTAATTGGGGTCCAGTTTTGATTCTAATTTTTGCTCATTTGCATATGCTGCGTAAGAAAGCAGGTGTGCGCAATGCGTTTCAAAAACCGGCCGGTATGTCGCTTTAATTTTTCACACGCATACTACATACTGCCCTTGTTCTTTTAGTGCTAAGTTAGATCTGGAACTAAAATTCATATATTACAAAATTACGCTCTTGACACATTTATTTTCCATCCAATGCGGATGTGTGCTTGGCGTTGAAAAACCAATAAATGTGTAATGTTTAAAACGAAATACCAGTCGGTTTTTGAAACGCATCGCGCTCCACTGTATTCTCACGTATTTACGCTAATTTGCTCGAATTTAACTCGATTTTTTATTCTAATTTATGTCCATTTGCATATGCTGCATAAGAATGCTAGTCTACTGGACGCGTTTCAAAAACAGGCCGGTATTTCGCTTTAACGATGCAAATAAATAATATGAAGTATGTCATACATATTGCGCTTCTGTCATGTTGACCGTATTGAAGTAAATGTCGTCCTCTGTACAAAAAACTTCCGAAGAGTCAAATTCATCCTCGTCTACCACTTCGTCTTCCTCTGGCTCTTCCGTCGACGTATCCGCACACCAATTGCAACACGCCCATTTATTTTGAGACCTGCAGACGTCCATGCACCTCATCGCGCACTCCGTCTTCACGCACGCACTCTGCTCCGGATGTTGCCGCCGCACCTTAGCCAGTGCGTCCGCAACATATCTCGGTTTTTGATCTTTGCGAAGACATCGAGCATCTGAAACAATTTTTGTAGAACCCAGATTAAATAAATAAATAAATACACAAGTAAATATTTTACGCTACAAGAGCGTGCACCTTTATTCAACGGGGTTCAATTAAAAGTTTGCTTCCGCAGAGGTCCTGAGCAGTAGGCGACGGGTACCAGATGTGCTCGACGTCTTCGGGCTAGTCTTTTCGATTCAGCTCTGGTACGCGGGAGGTGTGCAACACTAAGTGCCAGATGGCTTTGGTGCGCTTATCACCACAGCCATCCCCGCGCACCTCATGCCCCGAATAGCATTGTTGCAAAACAAAATATTTTGAGCATTTTCCCCATACGTTTGTTAGCAGGCAGTAGTATGGCTACTTCTCTATGATTCACTGCCCTGAGCCTGGTTGCAAGTTTTTTTCTGAACGCAGTCCCTACATTTGAAGTAAAATGACAAACTTAGATTAACTGCGACCTAAGCCGTCTTGTACTACTTTTTTTTCAAAAGCTACGAATTTCCTATGTATCCCATGCAAATTTTTGGTCCCCGTCCGAAACTTCCGGCACCAAAGTAACTAGGATGCATAGGATGTTCGTTTCATATGCTAATTTCCCAATTCACGAAACATATGATCTAATCAAGAAAAATAAAGACAAACACTCACCCAAATGATAATCGCCGGTGCCCTTGTAATAAGGTCCTACGGTTTTCCACGGCCCATTCCCGCAGCTTCCGACGAAAGTACTTGCCTCAGTTTCTCCGAGCACTACACATAGCGCTAATGAGGCGAGCCACTAAACCATACTTCTTATTTTTTCCGTGGATCCATTCCCGTGGGATTCTCATAAGAAAGCTGGTGAACACATGACTTTTCATGTCCATTAGCGTCACAGAGTATTAGGCTACTTATAATCTTGAACTACAAACATAACCACTTACATGATTCATGTGTTCGTTAAAACTATAGGTACCGATGCTCGAGGCTGACGTGGAGACAAAACTTTCAATAAAGCCCGAACACATTTGCATGTTTCAACTCCGAATTAATTTGCATCATACATTACAGCCAAGATCCTAACATGTTTCATAGCGCTCTGCTTGGACAACGCAAGCTTTGACGGTGGGTCTCGCTGGTACGCGGCGAAGGAAACAGACGTCCTCCATAACCGTATTACTCGCCAGATGGTTGCAGCTGTTAAGAACCTCGCCGCGCGACAGTTTCGCCACTCACCACTCAAGTTTCATCAGTGTACGTGCACATCTAAAATTCTATAATCCTGCTTGGCGCGCAATTATTCCCTTCGCTGCGCTCTGGTGGACCATCTTCAAAGCGGCGAACTCGCGGAAGTTTCGCGGCGCACGCTATTCTAGCCTTCCTAGGGACGTCCCCTGCAAACAAATGCTGGAACAAAACACTACAAAATAATGCAACTTTCCGCGACTTATCTTTATAATCATTATTTTTTTATTACAATTAGTTTTAAACGGTTAACCACAATAACAAATAATCTTGAAGTAATTTATGTAAGAAAGTCAGTAAAAATACAACACACAGACATATGACAATATGTACATGTATGTAAAAAGTTGAATCAATAAATTAGAGGAACAAATTCATAAATGCAATCCAAAGTTGTATGAAAAAGAACCACAAATTAACCTAATGAAAGATGAAAGACAAAAATCATTTGTGTTGAGAACACAATTTCTTTACAAAAATAAGTCCCATACACATGCACCACGAGTTATATAAAAAATGAAGCAAAAACCAGCTAAATAAAAGCTCATTTACATAAAATATCACTAATAATAATTATTAAAACGTTGCCCACATCTTATTTCAAATGAGATTCACAAGGCATTATCATATCATAGTCACAATCTTTTTGCACAGCAAAAAATCAGGTCAAATTTTTTACAAAACCAAAAAAGTAATAAGTGCACCAAATCAATAAATAGCAAAGAAATAAATATATTCACATTCACAATTCACATATCCGCCCACAACATCAAGACAAACTATCAGTATAGCAAATTCAAACGTATTAACTTGATCAGAGTAATAAGACAAAATCAAATAATGCTATGACATCATAGTAATTATGCATATTTAGAAAATACTGTACTTTGGGAAACATATTGCACTTAAACCTTGCAGCTTAACAAACTCTGTGTTATTGCTCTCTTCTTCTACTAAACAACATGTAAACAAAACCCCCCCCCCTCCTTATTAGACTTGTGTCAAAATATTCCCTATCTAAACTGCCGCCTCCAAAATAGCCCATGAACTACACAAACTCCGGAGATATACCCAAAAATTAAATATCACCCAAGTAAAAGCATCCCCACCTCGAGAGCAGAGAACAAACTTATACAGTAGAAACTCAACCGTGCTTAATATGCTAATTTCTTAGGCCACGCCCCCAAATCCTTATTCCGGACCCTCGTCCGATTCACAATCTGAGGTGGCTTCTGAGGCCGTTTCATTTGGATCTCTGCCACTCAGAAGTCGTGCAGAACCCATTTCTGCTTCCCAATCACATTCGGCATCCGAATCGTCTTTGGGGCGTTCGTGATCCCGACTCACGGGAATCTGAATAATGCACTATAAATTATCGAACTATCTTAAAGTGATATAACACCCGATTTTCGAAACGTAAGCTTGCCAACTGCATTCCCACATGATGTATACAGATGAATATTATCGAAGTTATCAGCCATCAGCGTCGTTTCAAAAACAGACAGTGGTGCTTTACAATAAAAGTGACAATTTCATGTATTTCGAATAAGACTGCATCACAATCACAATCAGACACTTTACAGTAACCCTACACCAATACAGTCTCATCAGACATACCAAAAAAATACGGTAACAATGGAAATCTCAATCAATACATAATTGTAAAGATAAAGAATAAAACAAGACTTACCCGTACAATTCCGGATACCCGTTTCACCGCGTGCGTTCTCTTCACAACGTCTTCTTCTTCGAAAAAGTCCCTTCGCGGTGCCTGCCACACTCTTTTTCGGGGTTTTCGGGGAGAACCCCAACGAAGACCGCGATACTTTGGACCGTAGAGCAGAGACGCTCGTTTGTGTCTGAAAATGGTGGTAGTGAGCAAAAATAGGAACTATCTTCTTCAGATACTATTGTTGTTGGCTGCGATCTAGTACAGTATCCCAGCCAGCAGATCTGATAAATTAATTATATATCTTTCAACGTTCACCGGAAACAAAGACTAATACTTTTTGGCGCATACTTTAAGGGGAAAAATAAGAAAGAAAGATCTCTAAACCTAAAAGATTACCTGGCCCGTAGTGCAAACCGTAGTACCGCCATATCCGTTTCGTTAGCAACTCGTCTTGGTAACGGTGGTTCACGATAACACAGAGCGCCAAGTCGAATCAACTGAAAATTGAAGCTTTTGTCAAATTCAATTGTTCCCCCAGCTTTTTGATCCACGTTACTATCTACAACTTACCTTAACCAAGCCAACATCACTATTGAACCACGCACGTTAAATAAGTTAGTTTAAACAAAAATAAAAACAACAGACTCTCACAAATAGCAATAGATATCTATTGCTACACGAATATGGAAATAAATGATAAAAACAAATAAAAAGTTTACAAAAACAAATACCAATTTAAATATGAGTAAATACTAATTTACAATAATATACTACCAAGGAAGCCAAGCCAGTTGAATAAAAGAAATCGAAAAGCATGATGTTGCAGACTACCAATAAGTAATCCAATAAAAAGGATCAGGCTACTTTGGATGGCGGTGCCGGTGACTTCTTGACCCACAGTAATCATCACAATAAAATAATAAATATGAATAAGCCGCGGGAAGTGGGAACATTTTTAGGCCTCTTATAGCCCATCTCGCGAGGATGATCAACCACGATGGCTGCCTCCGGCAACAACAACTACATAAAATAATAAATCCCTTACCTCATCATCAGCAGCATTCAGACATCTCGTCAAGGTTTGTTGTGCGTATTCTTCCTTGAGTTTCCCGTAGAAATCCGTCGATATTTTTCGATACTGAAGGAGGAAAATATACGAGTTACTGAAGAACATAATAAATAATAAGATTGCTTTGGAAAACGTGCGTATTAGTATTTATATCAAATAACAAATAATTTTATATTTCCTAACAGTGTAGGGTAGGGTAGTTTCTAATGTCGTATTATTATCAACTATTTATCATGCACAGGTACTCATTGATTTTTTGGTTGTTGTATATTGCTATGGTGAAGCTGTAGCTATATTTCGAGCGCTATTCGCAGTTTATATACTTGAATCACAGCACACAAAACGAAGGATTGAAGCATCCACCTACAATTCCACATGAAATCAGCCATTAATAATTAATAATAATATGGACATGGTGGTCACAACATAAACCTCAATTCCCAAAAAATAATAAAAAAAATTAGAAAATAAATCTCGTTACCGTTTCCAGTGCATGTTTCAGTTGATGTTGAGCGTGTAATAATTCGATACTCACTTCGTTCTAAAATAGTAATAATTCGATACTACCACTTCGTTCGCGTTTAATTTATGATACCTTTCTGATTTTCACCATTCCATATTACGTGGGTACTAAAAACATAATCCGTCATTTTTCTGGAAAATACCAAATACAACCAAGTATAATTAAAATTACGAGTTTATAGAGCAAAATAGACAAAACTAGAACATGATCGTATACGCGTATGTTTAAGCTTACCATTCACTTTCACTCCAAACTCGACAGTAGAAGTTGAAAGATCTGTTCTCTTTTCAACTATACTCATGGGCCAAATACAACAATATAAATAAAATTTAAAGAATTTCAAACTAATCAAACCTTACCATGGGTTCATCATTCTGCCGGCCTTCCTGGCTCACATGAATTCCCGAATCAATCTCTTTAAATGCTTTGTAAAAACCTTCGGCCGATGATGGGACGATTCCTAAACTTAACAATAACTAAAATCGAAACTACCAATATTCCCAGAAGCAGCCAACCTCTATGAGAAATTAGAATAAATAACACACATAATGATTTTGAAGGTCTTACCGCAACGTGCTTTACAACTTTACACTAACATGCGCACACGATATTGCACCTACGGTGTCGAAAGTTTCGACAGCCCATTGATTTTTACCCACCTTACCTTTTCATAACATGCACTTATAACGAATGCTATAGTTGCAAAATACAAACTTCAAGTATACGGAGCAAAATACAAACTCCAAATCAAACCTGTTGCATAATACAAACACTAAATACCTACGGAGCAAAATACAAACTACAATCCCTACTGTTGCATAATACAAACTACAAATCCCTACTGTTGCATAATACAAACTCCAAATCCCAACCTGTGTCAATGAGGTACTGTATCAACCTTCCGCCCGCCTCTTTCACCACTGAATCGCTGTCCAACACCAAATCCTCTTCTTTTATTCGATTGCTATTGTGCGCGCCACCGTTAATACCGTTTTCCTTGCTCTAAAGATTGAACGAACTAGAGCTAACCTTGGACACTATATAACGGGTATATCTAAGAGACGAGACGGTGAAACGGAAACTTCTTTCCAAATTTTATAAAACACTATACAAAGACAAAGAACCAAAGCAGAAGACCATCCAGAAATACCACTTTGAGTGTACAAAACATATGCTAACTAACTAATAAAGTTTAAATGATGGGTTGTATATAATTCCCTCTCACTCTTAAACAAAACGCCATGAAATCGCCGAAAGACTAACAAAGCTAACCTCTGTATTCCAATAATTCGTCTCCGTTTCTTCCGAATCGTCCCGTTCCTCCTGCTTGAGGCCGTCATGCGCAGAGTCGCCACCTTAAACAAAATGCCTATTATGACGCAAACTACAAACTACAATTGCACCCAAAAGTCTGTTGGTTCGCACAAACGCACTAAACATTTTAACCTACTTTCCAGCCCGTGTGCGCTCCCAAACTCCTGTTAATATTCCACGTTTTTTTTACGCTTACGGATAAGTTTAAGTTTAATATTAATTGCAGAGATACCAATTGGGTTTTTTCATATCATTTACGTTTCTCAACACGGCCGCGTGCTGCCTTGCGCCGATCCATTTCAGTTACCGTGAAGCAAACAAATAAAATAAGCAAAGGCAAAATCAACATTTTTTTTTTAGATAAACAGTCGACAAATAACGATCAGTAGAAAATAGAAGCATGGCACCTGCTTCCAAACTAGGATGATAGAGAAGTTGAAGGCAAAACCCAAACCTGTTTCATAATCCCGTAAGAATGCCTTTAGCACGTTATTGATGAGTGGAGCAATGTGTGCAGGATCCCTAAATATTCAAAATGAGCAGTCTCGCAGACTGTCAAAAAAAATTCTTCATTCGTCATCGTCAAGTGTCGTTTTTACAACGTGCTGTTGGGCGTGGGGTGTAGTTATGAAAAAAATGGTGTGATTCTATGGGTTAATGCCATGCTCTAAAACCGACGTTGAACGCCACAGTCGAAATCCTCTTTTTTTATTATTCAAACACCAAAGTCACCGGGGTTTAGTCTTGCAAATACTTACTGCAGAAGTACGGATTTTGAAACATTTTCCTTGATATCCTTGCGAAGGTGCGAAAGCGAAAGACAAATGCCAAAAGAAAACATGGGATCGGTTTTCAAGGAATATTGTATAACGCTAATGCGCGCGTTGCCGTCAAACTTCAAGCCCAGAAAGAGGCAAATAAAACAACATATAAATTGTATATAAACCTGAAAATACCTTTCAGAAACAGGTTCACGTGCCTCTTCTTTGACTTCTTTATCCGATAAAGTACGCCGACGAACCGGGGTCTGGAAAGGTGGAAATATCACACAGCCCAACAGTCTTTAAAGCGAAATACCAGCCGGTTTTTGAAACGCATCGTGGACAACTGCATCCTTATGTATTTATTATGCGAAATGGGGTCTATTTTTTATGCTAAATTATGCTCATTCGCATATGACGCATAAGAATGTTTGTGTACTCGATGCGCTTCAAAAACCGGCCGGTATTTCGCTTTAAGTATGGGAGAACAAAACAACTTCAAAGCTTCATCGAAGGGGTAAGTTTTCAAAAATACATTTTAAAGAATTATACGATTTCCCACTAAACCGCCAACTCATCGCACGCGAGACAGGGTATAAATTCCGTGCTTAAAGGAGGAGGCTCACGAGAATGAAGTGCTCAAATGGTTTCCTTTTATCGAAATATGATGGTATTAAACTCCGAAAGACATGCTTTGCAAAGCAAAAGCTTTTCATTGGAAGGAGTAAATCAATATAAAACTATGTAGTCTATAAACGTATAAACATTTTGGATCGTAGTAAATAGTTGATTTCCATAGTGAGCATGCAAATTTCTTGCCGGCTTGCAAAATGACTTGTAAATTTGCATGCCCACTATGGAAATCAACTATTTACTACGATCCAAAATTTTTATAGACCTTACTTATATTGACAAAAAAAACATGCGTCCCAGCATGAGCGAAAAAAAATAAGCCCTGACGCGAGAAAAAAATTACATAAACTACACAATGCAATATTGAGAGAAATCCATAAAGTTACATTATAACGGACATGAAAAAGTGAAAAGCCATTAAGAAAACGCAAATAAAAAAGTTTCCAAACTCCCAACCTTTTTCGCCGTTCCGCGTCCTTTTCGATGTGGCGTCTTTTCAGTTTTGTGAATGTGTTTCCATGGCTCTAGAAGATAAATGATTACCAACCAAACCAAACACGATTCACGACCAACTTCAAAAAGCAGCAGCATTTGCATCATAAAATTCACGACGGACCTCGCCCTTCTTTTGTTGAAACATTCGCAAATCTACGAGGCACGTCACAAAATAACCACGAAAACAGATAACTATACGAATCAACAAGTCAAGCAAACTCGCAATTCTCGAGATTACGTCAAAGTCGTATCTTTAAAAAAACATACCATTCACAAACAGATGCGCCGTCCGTTCTGGTGTGTACGGATCGAGAAATAATTCTTGAAATTCCTTCATATAAGCTGTATCGATTGGCTTTAGAAATGTGTGTTTGCACCAGGTCCAGAAGCTGTAAAAACCGAATACAAATATATATTTATTACCAAATTTCATTGAATTACCCAAAGAGCTAGACTTAAGCTTAAGAAGTGTAAAAACTAATACTAATGTATGAGATGAAGGTCGTTCACAAGTCTATCCAATCCTCAAGTCCTAATCCGTACCAAATAGCACACATACAAACACAGATACCAAGAAATGAAGGAACGCGTAGCGAAAACGTATAAATTCTGCCTGCTAACAACAATAAGAAAGTACAATAAATCGATTAACTCTCTCTCTCTCTCTTACCGGACGGGAAAAGAAGGTGCTGGCCATACATCAATATCATCATCATCTTTCTTCTGCGGCAGAGAATCCGGTTGCTCGTCCCTAGAAATAGGTAGAGTTAAACACATTATACGTACATTGCGCAAAATAGGTTTACGTGGGTGCGGTGCTATACATGGACCCCTTTACTATTTATTGTCTGCAATACGGCTAAAAATCTACATCCACTCCGAAGAAAAGAATCAGAGCTTGAAAAAAAAATTAAGACCAAATACAGCACGAAACGGGCAATCTAGCGCTTGACCCCGTACCATACCCTATAACAACAACAACAACAACAACAACAAAATATGAAACATCTCACAGATCTATTTCGTCATCCTCCAATAAAACGGCTGTTTCGCGCGGGGCTCTGAGGGTAAATGTGGGACAGGGACGTTGAGAGACATCAGCCGTTGGATAGTCTCCTGAAAGAGGCAAACTCATGGAATGGATCATGTAAAAAGCATGAACGAGAAACGATCGGGAATAGTTTAGATGACCAATGTTGATGTGCTTAGGCTTAGAATTTAGAAGCACCCATCTCCTCCCAGTATTTATATGATGTATATTGTATCGTAAGAATTTATGACGTAAGCGTAAGCCACGCCAATGTATACGGCTTATGACGTAAGCCGTATCCGTATGCATTGGCATGATACACACCAAGCATCCCAGTATGTAAGCCCTGTGTACTGTATTACGGTGCACGTACAGTACAGAAGTGTTTGGTACCAAGTTTTACTTTTTATGAAAATAAGATTAATAAGTTGTACACAAACCTGTTTCCAAATAAACCTTTTCCCCGTGAATCTGGCGAAGAAAATCAGCCGCGTGTGATAACATTGCTTCTAGTTCATGTTGAAGAGAGGACTGAAGAAAGACAAATAAGCAAGCTTAAAAAGTTTGGCCTAATGAAATCACAAATGACCAAAACCCTAAAGCTAAAGCACGTCTGAAAATTTAGAATAAAAAAAAATACTATTTTAAACAAAAAGAGAGAAAGAGACGACTGACCAAACGGTCCGCGTCCACTACAGTACTCGACGGATCACACTCCAGCAGTTCATTTAGAACTGCACATCTATCCTGAAATAAACAATTATGTATTCGTCATATAAGATGTAGATGTTTCACAAAACCGCGCAGCAAATAGTTCGTTGAGGTTCATTTCAATTCTGCCCCGCAAAGCGCCACAGCTCCCTTTGTTCGTTAATTTTTTACGAGTTGTTTGCATGCTGATTGCTATAAAAGACTGTTAGGCATAAAATTCTCAGCTACGTTTGCTTGCATAAACAGTATTTCTGGCTGACTGAGATACTGTAACATAAAGGTGCCAAGCAAATGTTAATGACCAAAGCAATCAAGCTCCGATTCCACTAGTCGAGTGTCGAACAATAGAATCTGAGTGTTCAAAGCTTCGAAGGTGCTACCAACGTTCCAACCGCCAAACCGAAAGAAACAGAAAGTGCAAATTACGAGAAACAGAAAGAAACCAGCACTGTTGACATCACTAATCACCAATATGGAAAAATAGCTTAGGTTAAAGTTCTTAAACAGAAAGGAAAGATAGAGATAGGACACATACCGCACCCACCCGAAAGTCGAACGGGTAGTATTCGGGAGCATGAAGTGCCGGTGGATCGCAGTTCAGTGAAACGCTCTCAGGTGAACTCGATACTAAATTAGATTTATTTTTAGGATAAGCTTATACCCTTAGACTTGTCGTTGTCGTAGAAATATTGGATTTCGGCACATTTGAAGTTGAATCCAATCCTCAATTCCTTGACAATTAAAATGGTGTCGGTGTTCGAGAAACAAATCAGCTAGACGAATGGATCTTCGGCTATTTTTATCTTGTCTAATGGGGAAACCATCTAGCTATGAATAAGTCAGGGTGTAAATAATCAGCATAACTCAAACAATGATATTAGGTTAAAATATACC
The DNA here is from genome assembly GCA_036852015.1 of Pelodera strongyloides. Classification (NCBI taxonomy): domain Eukaryota; kingdom Metazoa; phylum Nematoda; class Chromadorea; order Rhabditida; family Rhabditidae; genus Pelodera; species Pelodera strongyloides. Next base: position 69,228 of record JAANDG010000133.1, on the reverse strand, counting down.
AGTTACCGAAATACACAGAAACAGATACTGCAAAGGAACTAACTGCGAGCTCTCTTCCTCCCTTTCTTCGCCACCGGACTTGGATTCTTTTCCGTTCTTGTCGCCCGTTTTCTCACGGTTTGTGGAGTGGAGGTGGACGGTGTTCCGCTTATTCCGCGCCCGCGCGGTGCAGCAGAACGAGGAGTACGCACCTTCATTCGTAGCGGACTAAAAAAAAGTAGCTAATAATTCACACAGCACGTATGAACATACCATTTCAAAATCAAGTACGAACGAAACGGCTGTGATTAGGAGATGTAGCAAAGTGATTCGACTCGAAATACCCACAACATGCTGTAAAGAACCGGAACGAATGCAAAAAAAACACAACATATTACACAGACGAGAAGAGTTTGTTTTGTGCACTACGTTACTCGACGTTTCAGGCCTTTGCTATAAATAGGCCAACTTTTCGAACTCTACAAAATTAGCGCATTTGAAACTACTTACATGATTATGACTTATGTATGAATCAAGGAATCATGAATCAAGGGACGGAAAGGGTGCCGACATATAAGACGGCGTCCCTCGCATGCACCGGAACCGAAAAATGCCCATGCGTCTCTAACCCAATTTACCGTCTGGCGCAACCCGACTACGGTAATTCGTGCGTCAAACAAAACTTCTTCCTCCGAGATAGTCCGAGATAGCGGGAATGTCGCGGAGTTCAATATTCGTTGAATAAAATGGACTTCAAACAATAAAAGGTATAGGTTAGCAAAACACCACCTTTTCCACATACCCACGAAAAAACTTGCCGACGCCACCCAGAATCTCACCAACAGATCAATTTTACATTACGCGACACTTTTCCATATAGAGCCTAACGAAAACAGACTGAATCACAAGAGGACACTACCTAACGCAGCTTTACCGACAGGTCTCATGCCAACTACGGCAAATTGCCCGTGAACATAGAGAACACCCAACAGCCAAAGAAAGCAAATGTGGATGCGAAACAAGTAACAGCGGTACCTCACGTCAGTATCACCGAAACACAAGCGCCACAGCATCAACATCACGTGTACGAAACAATAGGTAGATTCACAATGCCGTATCAAAAATAAACGAACGACGGACGAATATGTACCTCCCCATCTTTATTAGGGGGGAGATATGGTTGCACTGGCATCATTCAATCAATGACATTAAAGCTTAAACAACTTGGCTTATAACAGGGCACGTGGCAGTATGCGAGCTTTCTTCTGCGTGGTGATCAGGTCAGCAGGTGTAGGCTTCACACCATCCAAGGAGAAGGAAACTCCATCACCGAGGGCGATCCACCAGTCAACCACTATCCAAACAAGTTCCACAGTTGTCGATTGTCCGAGAGTTCCAATAATCGCCCGGAAAGAAAGGATACAATTCGGTTAACATAAGGTAAGCGTCAAACATCTTAAACAAAGATCGTTAACTAAAAAGGACGCTACATATACCAAAACATAGATTAGATTTAGTGAATCCAACCACAACTGTCTGAATCTTCCCACCCACATAAATGTCTTACTTGGATCCAAATACAAACATGGAAAAAGGAATGAGCAGTTTTTAACAGACATGATGAAAAAAAAAAAGATTTTTGTTCCACAGCAAATGTTCCTATGTGCTCGAGGGTGCATGATGATTTCTTGCTGCAAATCAGGCAGTTGAATTGGAAAGACACGATCACTTTCTCGGAGAGGTTGAAATGAATGCACATCATTCCACCGGCCCAAGTAATCATGAGTTCTCGCAACCGCTGCCGATTTACAGTAGGAACTCTGGCACACACTACCTGAGTACATTGGAGATGCCATGGAACAAAACGTTATATTTCTAAATTACAGACCCCTCCCTCTCAAACCAAAAAAAAAACGGTAAAAAAGAAAATCAGTTAGGTAAAGGCAGTGTTGGGCAGTAACAATATGTCTCGTGCCGTAGCATAAAAAAAATGAGAAATCGTCGTCGGGAGTAAATCAGTAAATAAAAGGAAAAAGACTTACCCGTGAGTCGAAGGGCGAATGAGTAGTAATCTACATGTCGCATCAGCACAGGAGAAGCCGTCGGCCGAGCACAGCGGCGTCCAGTCCATACAATTCCAACCTGTCCCCTGGATACCAGCACCTGAATAAGTGAACAGTAAGAAAGTAAAGACAAGAAACGGTCCAGCCGAAACTAATGAGGCTACTACTAAATCAAATAGTTTAGCAGTTTTTACAAGCAGTACATATGATACCACGTAGTCAAGGGGGATGCTCGATTTTACATGGCAAAAGGGCGTTTGAAAGAAAGGGTCACGGCAAACTTCTCGGAGCAACTGAAGTGATTCACACACTCCACCGGACCAGCTAGTCGTGAGTCCCTATCCAACAATCACCAATTTACAATGTAAAATCAAGCGCCCACGCACTTGAAAACACAGCATCATATGCAATCCAACGAAACGGCTACGAGAATAAGAAACGTAAAAAAAACCTATCTGAGGATCATCGCGAGTCCAACGGTTTTGATCGTCCCGTCCGTTGTTGACTCGTGCCCGGAGCACAGATCACAGTCCTTCTTATCATCGTTACTGAAATACTATGGTTAGATCAAATATTCGCGTTTAATGAAAAACACAACTAAAGTGACAGCACACACAAACTCACATAATACCTAATATACAGGTATGCACAAAACAAACAAAATGCATTAACAATAATTACTGCAACAAACTCAACACATAAATAAAGTCAAACACGGGCCGGGCCACCGAAAAGTCGTTCCGCAAATTCGTGGGGTGGTCGAAAAAGCTTCTCGAAACTTTGATTGAAAAACAGGCGCACGGCGGTTTTTTCAAATTTTATCCCAATACGGTAGCGTGCGCGCAGTTTAGAATGTACTGGAACAGTGGTCAAAATATATGAATGAATACTTTATTCAGTGTACACACCGAAGTAAAGCGGAAGTCCAAATATTTATTTATTGTTGTCTAGATCGAACTGGGGAGATGTTGTATCTTCTAATTTAAGTTTTATTGTAAATGTGAGAATAAAAAAAGAACTGGGTTGCACAAAAAGCTACACAGAAGAGAGGACGCTGATTTTGCAAGGATTACGCTCACTCTAAATAAAATCGGTGTATTCGTGTATTGAATAAAGAGATAATTTTTTTGTTCGATAAAATTACCAGGCAGAAATCATTCTTTTTAGGCATGGAAATGAAGGGTTCATGGAGCGGTTGTAGCGGTGAATGGCTTGTTATTGACAGCTAAATTAGTGTCGCTTGTTATTATTCCACTGATAAAAATTTATCTCTTCTTTGAAAAATTAACGCTACCACATTCTTGACCTTCATACTGGAGTGAATTACTTTTATCGAACATGAGCTCAGTGCGTCTAAAACCCTTTGCACTCGAAGTAGACAGGTCAATAAGCGAAAATTTGCTTGCGAAAACCAGGATATTATTTATTTTTATTTGAAGTGACACATATTATAATAAGAACAACCGTTGCCAATTGGAAGAGACTACTTGTTACTGTAGATCAGTGTTCAGTGGTTAGCGGTTTTTATGGGGGTTTCCAAGTATGGTGAAAATTTACAGTATAGTGGAACTACACGAGAAAATAATTTTAATTTTTCACAGTATATGTAAAATAAAATAAATCTTTTACGCTTGAAGAGCGTGCACCTTTATTCAAAGGTTGAAATACAGTTTCAATGTTTGCTTATGACATGTTCCGCAGAGGTCCTGAGCAGTAGGCGACGAGCTCCAGATGACAAATTGCTCGACGTCTTCGGACTAGGGTCAGGAGGGATATATGCAGGTTTCGTGCAGAAATACGGTAGTATTGACAGAATCACACCGAATGTTTGGGATACACCTTGCCTACCAATCAGCCATTAAGCGATTAAATTCACTACCACTGCTACCTGGCTGGACTCAGCACCAATAATGTGGTGACTGATTGTGGGACTTCTCATGCAATTTGATTTCGTATGCAAAAAAGCTGTTATAGATCGTCTTGCAATTAGCTTACTTAGCATTCGTTGCTATATAGTGATTCAGTCATCACGTGCGCTCTATCTGAAAGCTGAACAGAACATTGCTTCATTTACGCTACGCTGGGCCGGAGCTGTCGTTTCGAACAAATTGCACTCGTTCTTCAATGAATGATGAAATAGCTGCAAAAAGAGACTTTTTTTTATCATGAAAAAGAGTTTAAAGTTGAAGTTTTTGGTCCCTGTTTATAAAGCGCAAAAAGTGAACAATTCCTTGTGTATATGGTGTACTGTAGGCTCTAGTCATGTACGACAAAATGCAGAAACAGCAAAACTAAACCGATTGATCCCTTTAAAAACGAATATGCTAAAAATCCAGCGCTTTATAATTTTAAGAAATATAACGTTGAGACAAGCAGAAACAAAAAACATAGCTCTTCTGGTTCTTCATCGGGGGTCAAACGCCGCTCCGCTCGCTAGCACGGATACTAATAGAATAAGAAAAAAAAATAACTATCACGCCTGTCAAGTGTTCCACGAAAGTGGCATTTTAGATTAGAGCTACTTCCTCCAAGTAAACACAAAATCTAACAAGTATTAATAACGAATATTAATAACGAACATCAAAGAAATGTAAACATTTTGGATGGGTAAATTAATTACGCGAAATAATAGAGCAAAAAACATCTATACATACATTTAGCACCGTAACTAGGAAACCGTTTCAAAAAAATTGACACTACGCCATCATTAGACTACATTAGCGAAAAAAACATAAAGTATATATGTACAGCACATTTACAGAATCTACAATCAACCATTTGATTGATTATGTGTACATAGCTAACTATGCGATTAATAAACAGTAGTATTTAATTTAACACTTACAATTAATCAAGAGCACAATGTTGCGGAAAATGGCAATTAAATGATAAAAGAATACATAATATACTTGATAAGGTGACGTGTGACTCGCTAAGTCTTAACATTTTCATAACGAATTTCTTGTGAATCCTCAGCAGCCGATGTACATGACTTCGTCTTCTTTCTGAAACAGGTGTTGTTGAAAATTATTTTGTTTTCTAACATTTTGGTGTGCGCCCCACGATTTGAATATGGTAAACTAGCTTTTAATTAAAATGTGAAGGCTTCAGGAAATGTGAACGTGAAAACTGCATTCAATTAAACCGAAAACTCCGGGCTACAGTAGTCACGTCCAATGTAGCTCATAGCAAGAACATGTTTTAATTCAACTTGAAACTTACAATTCACTGATTTCAATGCTTTGGAAAATTTAATGCATCCATATAGGCATTCCTCACTTTCATAGGATTTGCATATTCGACTCCACCGGCCGGTTTTGAAAAAGCTTCAGTTCGGCTCGTTTTAATTCAACTTCAAAAACGCGTTCAAGAGTCTCGTTTCGACGTCTCAAAAAATCTTGCAACTAAAGTTTTGGGGTTTTCATTTCAAAAGTTTTTTTTAACGACTCCGGTTGCCGTTTTTTATTGATACTTCAAGAAATTAAGTTCAAACGCACATAAATAAACCGATTTTGTGGAACTGCGCAGCTAAATTGTAAATGACTCCTGTGCGCACATATATACACAGAGGTACACTGCGCACGCTTGGCTGAAAAATGGTGGGCGGCGAAAATTTGGCTGACAAGTTCTCCGGATTTGACGTTCGCACGTTCGTCCAAAATTTACATAGCAATATTACACCCAATAGAGATGCTTCCCATCATATTATTTACGTGGCATAGATATTCTGTGTCAAACTTTCACTACTTTTTTCAGACAAATTACAATTAGCACTGATAAACACAGGAAAAATAAACGAAAACAGTTTTCGAAACGCACAGTTGAATGTATTTACAAGGTGGGGTCTAATTGGGGTCTAGTTTTAAAACACAAGCTTAAAAAACACAATTACAGAATACATTAATTACAGAAAAGACACAATTGAATAATTATTACATTAGAATAATTAATCACCTCTTGGCAAGACGAGCACTCCAGTCCAGTGTGTGATTTCACGAACATCGAAATGCGACGAAGCGCCGATTCCTTCGGAGAAACGCTCGAGTGCTAAAATTTCAAATTAATACGGATGTAATTAGGGGTAATTATTTTGATGCCTTCTGGTCGTGGAGCAATTAGATGCCCCCGCCAGGGTCATAGGGTCTTAGATTTCTTAGATTCGATTTCTTAGATTCCAGGGTCTTAGATTTGCAACAATTGGTAAGTCTGTAACACGCAGCTTCACGAACTGATCGCCCTCGGGAAGCTGGCCATGGAATTTTGCTCTGCAATAACCCCAAAAATAAAATAAAAGTACTACATATTCGGGCGCGCGGCGCGGAACTGCGTAACCGCGTCCGCGGAAAACAGGTGGGTTTTTAACACGGGGAAGGCGGAGACGCAGAAAACGCGTCTCTCCCGCTGACACGGCTACTCATTTCCGCGCTGCGCGCCTGAAGACCAGAGAAGTTTAAGTTTACAGTAACTCACCTCTCCTTCCAAACTCATATTGTTTAGATTGCCTTCACTGGTCAAGTAGAAACACGAACTTTGTTCGATAGTCTGGAAAAAAGAATAATGGTAAGTAAAAAAACTGAAACTGGAGCCAAGTTTGACATCTGGGGCAAGATACCGGGTTTATTTCAAGACTTCAGTTTCAGTGCTCATTAGTCTCCATGAAGACTTTCACACGGCGGTGCGGAAAAGTGAGCGAGATTTATAACGGCGCAAAAGGTTCCGCGAGGATGTAGCAGCGCACACGCAAACTCCCAAGTGAAATTTTTCAGAAAGAGAGTAATAGATAGTAAAGTAACGGCCAAAATCAGTCTATCGCACGAAAGTTCCGATAATAGTAAATTTAGCAATCAATACTAGAACCTGGACTGTGACTGGAAATACTGCAAAGTAAACACTTAAGATCATCAAGAATAGTTCGAAATTTGAAATAAAATTTCTGATTAAAATGATGGTAGATACGATCTTGCTTCCTACAATTCTGCACACATTTGCATGAGTCATTTTCAGACTGGTGGAACGCTTTACAAAGACATTTGCCTAAGCTAACAAGGGAAATAAATGTTCTTTCTTTGCTTCTGACTATTCTATACAGCACCATTGATATGTGAAAACTGATGAATAAGTCAAGGAACCCAAAATAAAAGCACAATGAAGGGCATAGGAAAAGATATTTCCCGCAGGTACTTTACATATATTTACAGTAGAATATGCAGTACATGGGCAAATAAGGAAAAGGTATACTTCCTAAAACACCTCGGTGTTATTTAATAAATAATAAATAAATAAAAGTGTAAAAGTTTGAGAAACTAGTTATCACGAAATTAATCTTTTGTTATGGTTCATATCATAGTGCTCGATCAAGCAAAAAAGAGAGAAATCGGTTTAGATGAGAATATTAGTGCATATTGCGCATTTATTACATTTTGTTCATTAACCTATATCACTTTTCTTAAATGTAAATCTTAATCTTTTACAATGGAGGCAAAAAGAAAAGTAATAAACAGAAAGGATTTACAAGGGACAATTTAGGTTCCCAAAAATCATTTCAATAGGACGAGGAGATAACTAAAAAGTCTGCAAAATACTCAACGAGCAATGAAGAATATAAATTATGCACATTTGCAGGATTTGCATACTTCACATACTCACTATGAATTTTGCATGTTTTGGAATTCTAAAGCGGTACGCCATGCGGATGGAACCGCCGGAGTTATTTGCAAATTGCTGTGCCATTCCCGGAACCTAATGATAATGAATCTCAATTTGCATATAATGTATGGGAATGCAGTTATTCGGCATAAGTTCGCAAACCACGTGCTATACCGCTTTAAACCAGCACATGATATAGAACTGTTCTATTTGAAAGTGAGTGTGAGGGTTGCCTTGAGAGGTCTTGCCTTCATTTAATCAATTATAAGCATAGGCGGCGCGAAGGTTAAGCTGTCAAATGTGTATGTGCACGTACTAATAAGACTCGTTCACATAAAAGGCAAATGGGTTTAGGGAAGAATTTATTTGCAGAAATGATTACTAAACAATCAAAGTTCTATGGTTTGGGCAAAATTGAGCAATCCGGGAAACAAGTGAGAGAAGAATTTTTTTTGAACGAAACATATTTAAATATAATTTCCTTAAAAATTATTTATCATATGAAAAATTAGGGGAACGACATATTTATTATTTGAGTTAGGAAAGGGGGCTCAAAACTGCTCCTAACAATAAGACTGAAGCTATCATAGTATTTGGCGGAAATGTCCATATTTTGATATTTTGCGTTGCCAAAAAGAGCAAAACGAGCGCAGGACGCAGGATCAAGCTGGCGAACCACGCGCGGAATACGCGGAATATAACACTAGACCTTGCCAAAGTGTTTAAATGTGGGACACGATTGGCTAATCTGTCGGGAAACATGCGACTTTTCTTATTGCGCGGGAAACGTGGTTAGCCTGCCAGGAAACGCGGGATTTATTTTTGTTTCGCTACTTTGATTCTTTAGTTTCAGGTTAGTCATTTTTAAGCGCTGCCAACAAATTATTACGGAAATCAAGGAAAAGTAGCAATTTTACTAGTGATAAGGAGAAAACTGCGTGAGAGATAAAGTATAATTCAGTAGAAAACTTGTGACCAAAATGATTCAGTAAGGTTATGATGAAGATAGTACATATAACACATTCATGTGAGCAAAACATGAAATTTTCAAGTTGTGGTTTTAATTTCGGGTAGAGACGATAACTGGGCAATTACACACTGTAACTACAAACTACATTACCAAACTAAACACATTCATGTGAGCAAAACATGAAATTTTCAAGTTGTGGTTTTAATTTCGGGTAGAGACGATAACTGGGCAATTACACACTGTAACTACAAACTACATTACCAAACTACATTTGTATTCTGTAAAAATTTACACTTACCATGACTGAAGGTGCGGTCTACCAACGGAGGATTGAGTAACTGCCACGAAAGAATCTGCAAATATAATAATTCTATGCAAATATAAAGCGAAATAGCGGTCGGTTATTGAAAATAAAGTACACCAAATCATTATTATATGCGGTCTATGCATCAATTAAAAAATACATAAAAAATACATGAACACTTATGAACAATTGTCCAATTAAACTTATGAATAATTGTCCACGAGTTTCAAATAATAATTCAGCAAATATTATTAAGCATACTCAAATTCAAGCTTCAAAATCTGCCGACTTTCGCCTTCAGTAAAGTTTTATACTAATAAACTATGACTAACGTAATAGAATCGTAGGTGACTTTCATATTAAATCGGGCAGAAGAATACATTGGAATTATGAAAAAGCAAAAAAGTTAAATTATTGTCAGGTCAAGATAAGAATGGGATGGGTTTTGGGGGTGTTTTGTGACAAAAAGGAACGTAGATTACTCATAGAAGTATGGAATAAAATAGAGTTATTAAAGTATAAAATGTTCCGATTACTAAGCAAGCTACCCACGAACATATAACAGGGTTGAGAATGTTTAATTGCATTTAGGCAAATTTTAATTGTATTTAAATTGGGTAATATCAATGCTGGAACTTGATACATGGGTTATAATATTTTGTAGTTCGCTTTGCCAAACAGGTTTGCATATGCTACGATTTAAAAAAAAAACAACTGCAAAACGTTTGCCGGGATTTAACTTTAACGTAATTTTACAAGACAAGTTACAATCCATATTCGAGGTTGCGTCTTGAAAAGGCTGCCTAGAAGGAACGAGAAAACTATGAATTGAATGGAGGAAAGTCAAATATTTGTGCACGTATTTGCATCGTTTTTTGAATAAAAGAACAGTACATTTATGTTCGAACAAGGACAGATTTATAGATACACAATACATGAAATAGAACCTGTTTTTGCAGGCGGCTATATATGGACTGCTGCCTAGTTTTTGGTCTTGGGCATTGGCATAATATGCAAGTTATTTTTGTAGAAAGAGTAATAATAACCGTACGGAGCTTAGCTTCAGAAAATGGATCGAGACGCACTCGATGGAAGCAATAAAACATAAAAAAAGTAAAAAAAGAAAAAAAAAAAAAACGAAGCGAAATAAAGGGTTTTGAAGCACAAGCATTATGGTCAGCGCAAATGAACATAAATCAAATAAAAAATCGAGCTAAAATCGAGCAAATTGGCATAAATGCATAAGAATGGCCGGTTTTTTTTTTGTGTTTAAGAAACCGGGAAGCGGTTTTCACGAAAAACTTTTATTCAAAAAAAGAGGCCATAAAGTTTAGAAGCCGCGATAAAAATACTTAAATAGAAAAAGGATATGAGCACGAAAGCTAGTTTCGGTTGACTGTAATCGAGGGTTGTGCCTAAACTCTCAGCTATGTGTAACACACCAACATTAACTCAAAAAAGGGAGAAGAATGTTAAAGGAGGCTCACCCGGTAACTTCTGTTAAAAAAAAGAATTAATAAAATAATACAAATTGGGAATACAAAAAGTAGTGTGCAATTTTCAATAAATGCAAAATATTGAAGGTGATAAATGTGGGGCATCGATTACCTTGTGATAGCTAGCATAGCTCAACCGGTAGAGCGTTGGACTGTGAATAGAGAGATTTGTTGCTGCTGGGGGATCGAATCTCGCCAGCGCAAAGATTTTGTATGAATTCTCTTCGATGTGAAAGAACATTTTCTTTATGAACATCTTTCGTTGAGCACATAAAAACAAACCCTTGCAAACTCTTCTCCTTTATATAATAAGTTGAGCCTCCGAACCCGCTTTAATGTACTTCGCCAGCTATTGGATTAATGAGCATAACACGCATGGAGAGGTGAACTGTGAAGTTTTCACACTTTCTACAAAGTTTCATTTCATGAAGGGGAAACACTGGATCTCCAACTAATTAATGCTGCCAAATGAAGGGAGAAGAACTGTGAATCGAAGGTTGTGTGCTGCTTGGGTTAAATTTCTTATGATAAGCCTTGTATCGATCGCCAATGTAGCATGTTACTGGGAGAGTGAACATCGTTTTTTTTTTGTTTTTCTCATCACAAATTTTCTTCCAGTGAAAGGACTCGGGCTAGTATTTCGCTTTAAAGTACTAAAAAAGGCGCAGTGCAAGCCGCGTGATATCGGCAAGCAAAATTTGAAGCCAATCCTATGCCATATGTATTTTGCACGCCGCCACGTAGGCACACAATGATACTTTAAAGGGACAGACAGACCCAGAATGTCCAGAGAAAAAACATTTATTTCTAGAACTCAATTTACTCGGCCAGGTGCAGCAGAAGGGTGTCCGATGATTCCAATTTCAGAAAGTGTTACTTTGAAATTTACCGCCAGCATTCTATTTGTCACGCTAGAACTCACAATTGCGATATTGGCCAATCGGCAAACAGTTGGGTTCTGCCAGGTACCTGGAAAATCAGATGGAATCATCAGGGTTTATTTGAAATGGGCCTGACCCTTTAAAATACGTTTTTACTATGCATCCATTACCATTATTTCGTTACATAATAATTTTTAAACTAATGAAGAACATTGCTACCATTACAACCAAGCGTTCTCAAATACTTCTAATACCCTAAAAGAGCAAAATTAATTCTGACTACGGTACCTAGCCGAACAGTTTGCCGAGGAATAACTCTGCGAGTTCTAGGCGTAAAGAAATGCAGTTTTCACAGTAATATTTCTGAAATTCCGGACATTCGGTGCAAGTAAATTAAGAACGATTTTTTTCCTCGTGGGCCTCTCCCTTTAAAAGTTGCGCACTGTTACTGCACCGCTTGCAAATTCGAAATGAATACATGCATGCCAACTACGAATGATATCACGGAAAACAAAATAATTTGTACTTTACAATCCTTGAGGGACACCGAGGTTATAAAGTATTATCAGCTTATTATATTTTTTTATCAAAACAGGCATGTTTCGTAAGCAATGACGAAATTCAGTAGGCGACTCATACACCACCACAAAACAATTTTTTTAATAACATGAATCGATTTTGTTAAATTTCGATACTTTGATAAGAAACGTTGGTGGATATAAATATAGTCTTTTCGACAATCAAGTGATAAATGCTACAGTAGAATTGTTTTTGCATCTTTGATTAATCTTATTTCCACAAGAGCCGCCAATGCCAAGCAATATAAAATAAAATCCAAGAAATATAAAACTTATTAAAAAAAGTGTTAAAAGTTGCAGAAACTGTGTATATGAGGGGGTCAAAACGTGCTTTTTCCGAAATATTTTGTTTGTTTTAATTCGTGGTTTACTAGGGTTTGTATTCTACATATCTGTTTTCAAGAGCTTGTCAAACAAAGAGTCACACAGGGTGAGTCACGGACACTTGGAGGATTAAATGATTTATGAAACAGAACTGACCCTTTAAAGAGAAATACCGGCTGGTTTTTGAAACACACCCAGTACACAGCATTCTTATGCATCCTATGCACATGTACATAAATTAGAATAACAAATCGAATGAAATTCGAGTAAATTATCATAAATACGTAAGAATTCAGTCGTCCACGATGCATTTCAAAAACCGGCCGCTATTTCTCTTTAATCAAATTGCATGATTAAAAATATGTAATGGAGGACGCCAACAAAGCTAAGATGAGAATAATATTAATGTTTATATTACCATTCATTCTCCGCCAGTTTTTCCGAGTTATTGAGAAAATTGGCCTCCGGAAAGTTTAAAGGCAGTAATCCGGCTTCAGAGTAACTGGACACCCGACCGTTTTTGCGGATTCGTTGATATACCCCGGTACTCCTTATCTTCATCTATGTATGTTGCTATCTTCTAGCTATTTGGCTCGTTCGTGTTAAAAATTCTCCTATTCTTGTAACCGTTTGCGCTCAAGAAAATGCAAAATTATCGGATTAAAATTTATTATTTCAGGAAACAGTGCTCGCTTTTTTCTTTCGTCTCTTTGATGGCGGTATGCGAAATATCTCGAACGCAGGAATGAAGGACAATTGGAATGAAAACCACCTCTGAAACACTCTAAATTTGTTATTGACAAGTTCTGACGAATGGTGACCACATGACGTCAATGTGATTTGTGAATATTGAAAGTTTGTCCCGCCCCCAATCCCACCAAATCAATAAATATTTGCGCCCGGGTTGGGGGTGGGAGGTCTTGTTCGTTAATGGAATAGAGGAATTCAGAGATCATAAGGGTTCTGCTGGCATTCTGCTTTCGAATTGATTATGTTGATTGCTGATTGTACCTGTATTATTCAATCAACTGAGGCCGTATTCACCACTCCGTTTACCCCTGAAAACTGTCTCCGGAGAAATTACCTAGAAAGCGAGATTATGTCACAAAATTTGCATTCACCACTCACTCTCCTTCCCGAAAAATGCGTTCCAAAATTTTGTCTCTAAGAGAAATGTTTACCATTTAGTGTGAATACGGCTCTGATGAGCGCCTTATTGGTCGATACATGATCCCTTTTTATTTAGTAGACATGACAACTTTCTTCGAAACAACAAATTTAAATCTTTTGAAATGATCCCTGAGTACTGACCAATGCAGATTTTCCATCCATTCTGCCGCTGTAGTTGTTTGGGATATTTATAGATTTCAGCGCGAATTTTGAACTTGAATTCAAATTATAAAACACATCAAACCAGCGTTCACACGCATCAGTATCCGTCGTCAAATAAGCTTATTAAATTTATTTATTATTAAATAAGTATCTAATGCTGTCTTCTCGGTCGTTTCGTCACGTATTTGAATCTCTGCCTCTCCACTGTTGTTGCTTCCACGTAATCTTGTTGTTCATCATCGTAAGATTCACCCGGACTAACGGTTTCTTCTTCAGATGAAATGGCCACTTCATTTGCATCCGACACTGCCTCATGACTCTAAAATACGAACAAATTTTTGAAAAAAAAAGGCGCTTGCGCCAAAAGTGCGCCAAATGTCTACCAAAAATGCGCAAACTGGCCCCGTTGGACCAATATTGTAAGTGAAGTATAAAATAAACTTGGAAACTGGGTTCAGCAAAATGGAAAATTAGAAATTGGAAAACAGCAAATCATAGCTTTAATTACCTCTTCTAGGACATCCATTCTCTCGCGTGCCAATTGCTTTTTCCATTCGGAGTGTTCGCGGGGTAGATCAGGCACATCAACCATGTCACTGGAAATTAAATTAATTTCTTATTGTTGTGCAATATTGTGTTTAAGCGAACTTTCCTTTTAGAAATCGTGAAAACTGAATTCGTATGTAAATTGCTGAGCTCGATTTTTTAATTTACTTTATGTTCATTTTTCATAAGAATGCTTCTTGAAGTGTTTAAAAGTTCAATTTACGCTTTAATACTTTACAATTTTTTATCATACCGATATGACTATAGGTCATTTTAATCCCTCACCTCACTGCCACATCCTTATTCTCAGTTTGCACCAAACTATCGATTGAATCCATGGAAGGAACAAACGGTTCAGAAGTCTCCTGAGGGTCCAGCCTGGAAATTAGAGATTACTGTATGTACCATATTTTTGAAATACTGAATCAACAGGTAGCTATCCAAGACTGTCACTGTAACATGTATAGGTTTTGTTAAAGCGAAATAAGGGCCGGTTTATGAAACGCCTTAATTCTTACGTATCATCTCGAGTTTGTATTCTAATTTATGTTCATTTGCATAAGCTTCATAAGAATGCTGGTCTAGTCGATGTGTTTCAAAAACGGGCCGGTATTTCGCTTTAAAGACGAAAGTGACTCTTTGACATTACTGTTCAAGAAACTTTGACGAAGTAAACACTGAATTAATTCTAGACATGGTTGGTTATATATTTCTGTGGTTCGAGTCGTAATGTCTGAGAAATACATACTCGTCTGGTTGTCCAAATCGAAGTGTCCCCGTTGACATATCCGCAACATCGTCAAGTACAGGAGTGGTCACGGGCGCCCTTATACGAACATATTCCGATGGCTGACCATTTTCTTCCTAAGGCAGAAATTCATTATGATGCTAGGTCCTAACTTCCTAGAAAACACCTTTTGCAGTGCTTAATTTAATAATATATTATTGTATCGTATTAGTTTACATGCGCTTTTTGTTGTTAAAGATTGTGTATCGATTCAAAATGAATTCAATAACTGCTCCTAAGAAAACACCAAGCTTGTGTTTATAACTATCAATTCCAAATTCATATGCAGATTTTAACAAAAGTATGTTTACTTACCTTTTTGCCTTCATGGAGGCAGACTTCAGTTCATCCTTGTTCTTCATTAGAGGAATAGAACTTCTATTTTGGTGTATTTCTCGGAAGTCACTCTCTGTTCTCCCTCTTGCAGAGTGTGAAGGAGGTGCGGCTGGTGGAAATGCTTGCTTATCCAGAGGAGAAATGGACTTTTGAGAAGATGGACCAGGTTTCTGAGGTTCCGAGTACTGAAAACGTTATTATTATTATATTTTATTTTTTCTTAGTTCTTATGTCCTAGAAAATCCCTTGCAAGCATGAGTTGACAGTTTCTATACGTTTGTCCAAGTAGTTATCCCGCGCAACGGGGCGTTGATGTATGCAAGAGTAGGTATAATACATAAGAAAACAGAATAATTATTGTGCTAGAGCCGGCGTGCAAGGTCCTCGCGGCAAGCGTAACTATATAAACTGTAGCCTAGGTTCAGTGGAGAGAACACGAACCTGATGAAGCAGAGATATTTCCAGTGGACAGGGACAGAACCTGGCATCGGAGCCCTTTTCACCCGTCTCACCTGAAACAATTGAAAATCACATAAACATCATGCAGTAAATAATCCAGGAAAACTATTCAGAGGGACAAGACTCTTGTGAGTTATTAATGTGAGTTATTTGCGATTTACAACTGAATTTCTTGACAAAGTAAAACGTGTTTTGGACATTTGACTAAGCTTCTCACCTTTCTTTCCGCGTTCACCAAGGGATCCTGGTATTCCATCGAGACCTCGGGGACCATTTTGACCCACTGGACCCGGACTACCGTAGATGTAGTTGCGCTTGCCGCGAGAACCTTGCGCACCGGCTCTGAAGTGGTACAATAAGGGTGTAACTATCATATGCTGCTTATGGGAGGCACTCATTCTGATACATAAATCAGATACTCTGCTGGTTTATGGTGACAGTGACAGTATTGTTACACCTCAACACTGTATTGTTTGTTTGGCTAATCGTATTGATTGATTACTGTTTTAGTTTTTTTTTGTTTGCAATTAATCACTACTTCACATGTACCCTAAACATCACATATAATTTGTTTACCTTCCCAACGGTCCCTGAGCTCCCTTGGGTCCTGGGAGTCCTGATCCCCCGGCAGCTGATTTTCCAGGAGTTCCCGGTCGTCCAGTATGCCCGGGGAAGCCAACCGGGCCGAGTTCCCCTTCGTCCCCTATTTCTCCGTCGATACCGTCATCAGATGGGATTCCAGGTGGCTGGAAGAGAACTCAAAGTGAATTAAACGAATTCAACTTAAAACCGCGTGAAAGCTGAGGTCCACGGAAAAAGCGATTCATAAGCTTTCTGTGAGAAATGACAGAACTAGACAAGTGTTCCAGAATCTATTCTATGAAAACTTACCCCCTTTTCTCCCTTGTTCCCGGACGGTCCCTGGGGTCCGGGAGCTCCCACAGGTCCCATGGCACCCTGGGGACAGATGATACACTTGTGTTCTTCTTTAGAGAGCATGTCTCGCGCATCTTCTCCCCGTTTTCCCGTCTCGCCATCCTTTCCCGAAGGACCATCTTTCCCGTCGGGACCTAATATTAAATATTAAATATTTATTGACACATTAAAATATAGACACTGCATAAGAATATGACACATTGTGAAAAAGTGGCCCTTCTTTTGTGTTGTGTGATCCTAATTTTTTAAAGGGAATCAACAGAAATTAATCATGAAACATCAAACGTTCAACTAATACCAAGAGGATATACGCTGTTACAAGTTAACATTACTACCAACAAGCCAAACAATTAATGAATTCCAAAAATTTCATCTATGACAAAGGGGTACGTATGCCGAAGACTATACTGACCTGCTACTCCAGGGCGTCCTCTCTTGCAGTGTCCGAGTATACGATGTATAGTTCTTGTTTCAATATTGTGATGCCATTGAGCAAGATTTAAATTAACCGCGGCTTGACGCTCAGTCACCTAGATTCGTGAAATTGATTCATTTCACTACATACCCTTTTGTATTGCTAACTTTACAAAGTATTATGAGACTGCAGGTTAGCGTACCAAACTGTAAACCAATAGAAGCTTAGTTCACTAAGCACACGATGTATAAAACAAATTTACCAGCGCAATCATCTATCTAGTCACAAAAGTACCTCTTTTCGGTTTTTCATAAGTGCCCGAATTTTGATGTTGTTTATTTATAGTAATAGTATGTTTGAGGTTCCAAGATATACACAACAACACACACAGCAATACTTCCTAGTAACATATGTTTCTGATTATTATTATTTACCTGAAAAGCAGCTACTCGCGCGCCCACGATGGTCTTCACATTCTCGGTTCTTTTTAATATTAACGGAAGAACGGCCAATTGAGCGATTATAGTTAACGTTGATAGAATTATGGTGGCCCCGGCGGCCCAATATGCAAACATTCTGAAGAAAACTTTTTTACTAACAATAAGCACACCGTACACATCTTTTTATATAAAAGAGAAGTGTTTGTGGCCGGGTGAATTTATGTGTGATTACGACCACAACGAATTTTTTCTACGTTTCAGACATTTGGTATAAGTAGGCAACTATATTTACAAAGTTGCGCCCGATCCAAGGTCCTCAGTTAGCCATAGAAAACCAAATGTTATAATGCCCGCGAGGTATTCGACCGATTAATTAGTGGAATAACGTTCGTCGAGACATTATCAGCACGGCCATATGCTGGACAATTACTAGGGTTACAGTGCGTATTGGTTCGAGGACAAAATTTTTCGCATAATTTTACTCGCTGTTGCCGCATTTCTTGCAAAACATTTTCCCAACACTATGCGTTATAAATTATGAAGATAATAAAAACACAAAGTACATATAAGGGCCAAAACGGTGACCGCGTCCCTTTAAATGCTGTCTCAGGCGGCGATAGCCGTCTGGTATATAAATAATAATAATTCTCAGGTTGTCAAGTGATAAAATGATAATAGTGTCTAAGGCTCTAAGGTCTTTTTTTTTAAACAAAACATTCACTAATTAGCACTAGACAGTCTACAGCTAGACTAGAGATAGACATAGACAGTACAATAAAATAAAATAAATAAAAAGTACGGGAGAAGTTAAAAAATAACGGCATTTTTCATGAAAAACACTTATGGTTAACCCAAACGAACTCAGTGCTCTAACTAAGACAATGCTAACGAAAAGAAAGCTCTTTTCCCCTGTGCTTTTCCTGCACAAAATCTAGTTTCTTTACCTGAACTGGGTCAAATCTTTTATCACGAACTGTTTGGAAACATTAGTGGAGAGAAAGTGAAAACGACTCAAAGAAGTGATTTTCTGCTAATGAATATTTTGGGAACATAACCGCAAAACGCGAGTGTTTTTATTTGATATTACCTCTTCTTCTGCCGTCCTTTCTTGATAAGTGTGCTATTTTAGCGCCACGGTTGGAAATTAAAGACAAACACTGCCAGTGACGGCTGAGTTCCGGTGAATTGCTGAATGAGATTCGTGGACATGGAAACACTTACTTTACGTTCAGCTTCCCACTTGATTTATAATCAAGCCCTTGGATCTTCACGCACGTTTTTTCTCTCTAGGGATGGGTTCACTTCAAAATCACCTTGTTGTTATGCTTTATTTTGATTGTACAAAGGTAAAATTAAACAAAGATCATAAAAAATGTTTCTTGAATTACTCCCTAGGGAAGATATTAGGTAAAAAGGGTGAGTATTGATCGATCTTCCGATAACATGAGTAAACAAGATAAACTAGGGAAGCTAAGAGATATGGCTGAAACACACTGTTTTGAGCAAAATAAACTGTAGTTTTCATCGTTTATTTTACTTACAACACAGAAAAAAGTGTGTTTCAGCCATATCTCTTAGCTTCCCTAGTTTAGCTTGTTTACTCATGTTATCGGAAGATCGATCAATACTCACCCTTTTTACCTAATATCTTCCCTAGGGAGTAATTCAAGAAACATTTTTTATGCTCTTTGTTTAATTTTACCTTTGTGCAATCAAACTAAAGCATAAAAACAAGGTGATTTTGTAGTGAACCCATCCCTTTAATCCAGGGAAAAAGGGGTCGCATTGTATTTGAATGATGGTTTAATTCGGCATGAACAGCAGGAGTGGTGCCGACTCGCAATATGTTGTGTATCATCGATTTACCGATGGTGCTGGTGATACTGTGAAAAGTAATTGTTAATGTCTAACTAACTTTGGCTAGAGGGAGTCATTAGCTTCTAATGATAGTGGTGAGAGCTAAACTATCACGTTCGCTCTAGAAATAAACTAGCGAAATACATATTCACATTCGGCGTTTATAACTTCCAACTAACTTCCACCAAAATAAATAGATGTTTGATTCGTTTGGCTACTCAATAATTAACTCTCGTAGACTGATTACGTGCATGTAAAATAAGTAATTTCATGTTTGTCTCCTTTGGGTTGGCTGCTGCAAAACTAGTACACTGTTATCAAATTAAATCTAGAAAGCGGTTAATTTTTTTACAAAGTTCACCTGTTTAACAAATTAATTCAATCTTTCTAAAGTCTGGATTCAGCTGTTAGTTTGTCCTGATAATAAGTGGACCATTCTAACATGGCCAGCATGTACTGCTTTTAAATCCTAACGGTTCTCCTGACCCTCTCTCCATAACTCTCTTCCCATCTCTATCTCTCTCCTCCTCTCTCTCTCCCTCCCTCAAATCACAATTTTTGTATCTATTTTAACCATTTCTTCTCAGATGTACTCACCCAGCGAGGAAGAACGCAGGATATTGCTTTTTCTCCATCGACTGATGTTTTTGGTTAATTTCTTTGCCATATCGACGACCAGTTTCCTCGTTATAAAATTCACTCCGCGAGAACTGGCAAATTATAAAAGGCTCCAGTTGATAGTGCTGGTTAGTTAGAAAATGGTACACGGGGGTTACAAAATGGTACACACCATTTGACCATTATCTATACCAAAAGCATTATCGACTTTCTTCTTACGGCGATTTAACAACCGGTTTTTGAAACGCATCTTGGACTACTGCAGTCACATATGTATGCTGTATGCAAATTAATACAATGAGACTAATACAAACTCGCGTAGGAATTTACATAGAAAGCATTGGAATTAAGCGCTCGGCATACGCTTCCGGTTGATGATGACATTTTCCTTGTTGTGCAAACAGTTTTAGGCTTCTTCATTATCGCATGAAACAATTATTGTTCTTATCTCCCCTCTGATATATTCAAATACGGGCGGATATATGGTGTTATTGCTCACCGATATCGATTTTCCATCTTGGCTGATACAGTTGTTAATTGTGAGCGATTGCTAGAAGTTTTGGGCCTTTTTGGAAGAAGTGTACCAACAACCATAAACTACTTTCTAGACACTCTATGAAGCTGTAGTGTAGACCATTATAATAATAATTTATTGACACATTATATATAATATAAGTGTTCATCATATGAAATGATGATAAGAGGTTTGACAAATTAAGCCACATGCAACGATAAGCTTGACTTTCCTTGTGAAAAAAGTGTGGTGTCTTGCTAGAAATCAATCCCCCAATATTCTTGAGTGCTTCTTAGTGTGTGCATTCTTGAGTGCTTGAGTATTTTTTTACAAAAAATAATAATTCAATAATTCTCAATTTTCAGTCGTGGTACGAGTTGTCCGTCTTCACATTGTTGTTCACATCTCTAATGCAAATTGTTCATAAACTATACACAATTATTGACCAATCACAGCGTTTGCTTATTCGAAACTTTGCCATATTGCTCGTTTTTTTGGCAGTGGTAGCGTATACCGTATTCTCCGTGTTACTGTCTCTCATATATATCGACGGAGTGGAAAAGAGGACAATGACTACGGTGATGAGGATTTCAAGACGGTTTACACAAAGAAAAACTAACTATTTGGTGACCGTTCTTAATCTAGGAACCATTTGTTTAGCTATTTGTTAAATATTTTCGAGAGAAAATAGTTGACAATAATGTATGCCACCATTGACCATGGGAACTCGGAATAACCAAAAGCCTTCGCCCATAAGTATGTAACATGTATGTAACGAAAAATGCAAATGGAAATGACTTCATAATGTTGGTGCTAATCGAGGATATTGTTTTATCGGGAAAATTGTCTGTGACTCTTTTCCGAGGGTCCAATCAACGTTGCATTTTGTATTTTATATGTGGCGCGCAGGCGGTATCTCCTGAGGCCATATTCACCACTCAATTCCCCATGGGCCATGGGGAACTCCCCGTCTTTTTCTCTGCATCACTCACATTAGAATGTTGTTTTCTGTCCTCAGGGACTATTTCCCCGAGTGAATCCAAGTGGTCATATGGCCTCTGGGAGTTGGAAAACCCCCGATAGTGTTTTGCTTTTCCACCTTCCAAATCGGTGAACTTTCAGCTTGAAACAGTTCCCGAGTTAAATTCCTTCATTGCGGAAGCACATGTCTACTGCTATCCCTTTGAATTTCTCCCAAATATGTTATACCCCGGTTTCTTGATCCTGACTATTGCTATTGGCGGTAAGGTTTTTGTTGAATAGAAAAATTCGAGGAAAATCCCGAAGCTTATTTTAGATATTCGTAATTTTATTCCAATAACATGACTTAAAATAATAACTACAGTATTTAATGAAAAGTGGAGACTGAAGTCTGAGTCGAGTATCCCGTTTGACTATTTGAAGCATTTAAAGCGAAATACCGGCCGGTTTTGGAAACACATCGAGTAGATCAGCATTCTTATGCAGCGTATTCAAATGAATATAGATTAGAACAAAAAATCGAGCTAAATTCGAGTAAATTGGCATAAATACGTAAGAAATCAGCGGTCGACGATGCGTGTCAAAAACCGGCCGTTATTTCGCTTTAATTGAAAAGTGTATCGTGGGATCTGGTTCCCCGCTGTGTACGGAATGGAATTCCCGTGTAATACACATGATCTGCCATAGGTTTCGTATACGTGATTGTTGGATTGTATATTTTGGTGTTCCTCTACGAACGACGTTTCACAAGCAGTCGAAGAACCCTGGAAATGTTGTGGAAACTATTTTTTGCTTTGGCTTTACAGGTAAGGAACGAGGCAAACAGCGTGGTTTCGTACCTCATTTAGCTGTCATACACAAATAAACGAATGAGAAAAAGTTTTCTATCGCGTTTGTACCTTTGTAAATTTGTAGCTACAGTATCTGCTCTGTTCGATATTTTTCTAATTTTCAAGCGCAAAATTCACGCAGTATTCAGCAATTTACCATGGCCAGTCATACCCAACTATATATCGCAGTTGTCACGCCCCTCCGCGCTAATTGGGCAATATGCTCTATTGGGCGTGGCAATTGCAATATTGGCCAATCAGCGCGAATGGGCGTGACAACTGCGATTGATTGTTGTTATGACTGGCCATGGTAATTGCTGAAAACTGCGTGAATATTGCGACTGAAGATTGGAGAAAAATTCAGCCTACTATATTTGAAACGGAGAATCCGATGGATTCATCAAAAATAGGAGTAATTTGAAATGGGCCTGACCCTTTAATATTCGCGATGTCGCGTGTCATTATATACACTTTTTAATCGCTTTAGCTTACCGTGTTTTGCATTTCAGTTCGCTACAATCGGTGGTTGTATAACACTAACATATATTTTCTTCTTTGTTCAAATGATTGGAATACGAATACTACCTGACTGGTGTAAGGAAGTTTATAATTGGCAACTAAGAGAATGAATTCATAGTTTCATATAGATCTCTAGTTTCATTTGATGCAACCATTTGTTGTGTATTTCTTTGACAAATGATAAAGCGATACAGCTGCCGGATTTTGGAACTTATGTTGGAAACTGCATTTCCTTGGGTTATATGTAAATGAATCAGTCGAAGAAGTTGCGCAGGCATTGCATACACTACATGGAAATGCAGCGTTTTTCATGATCGTTTGTTGTGCCGCTTGAATAATTTGCCAACAATTGCAACAAATTAAATTAAATTCTAAATTATTTTTCCGCTTACTTATACAGTACTTATGCAGTACTTATACATTTACCTTACTTACTTACTTATACAGTGACTTACTTATACAGTACATTAACAAGTACTTTGCAAACGCAGTGCAAAGCCTTTATTCAATCATTTTTTTTCCAGTAACATCCAAGGCGCCTCTATTAGGTACTTCTTACGCGTTGTTATCAAGTATCACTGTCATTTTCATCACGAAACCGTATCGAGATGGACTACTGAAATTATTTTGGAAAGAAAAATATCGACGAAGAAAGGAACTAATCGGTGTCACCAAATCAAGAATCAGACAAACTGGACTATAATATATACAAAATTCTTGGTTTGAAAAAAATTATAAACAATTTTTTTGGATTATTTTTTTTTGTTAGCTTATGTGGGCATCACAAATAGATGTCGTAAATGGTAATAGTATCTAAACTCGCAAACTAGGTGGTTTCAACGCGAAGGCCGTATTCACACTCAATTGCCCATTGGGAATTCCCCGCCTTTTTTCTGCGCATCACATATTAGAATGCTATTTTCTGTCCCCAGGGAATATTTCCCCGAGGGAATCGGAGTGGCCTCAGGGCGTTATTGACTGTGTCCGAAGAAAAAATGATTGTTTGCATCAAGTCTATTTGCAACAAATTACAGAATTTGCATGTTTGGCATCTTTGGCCGGTCCAAAATTGCCTAATAGACTCATATCCAAGCACATCTCTTTTTCATGTTTACACCTGTTCAACAAACTAGTTCAAGTGTTTTCAAATTCTGGAATCAGCTGTGTCAAATTAATTGGCCCATAACGCCAAGTCAAATTAATTTGCACCCCGTTACACCCTTGTCGCTAACAATACTATAAATATTCTTAGCCACCGTACACTCTGAATAAACGGTTATACTCTGAGCTCTGAATCACTGTCATATCTTCACGGTTAATCCCTGGGCACTGATTAACATTCTCATTCGATTTTTACGTAGTGAATACCCGGTTTATCAGAAAAAATTGTTTCTTCGCTCTTATATTATACAACATCTTTTCAGGTCTTTTCAGGTTTGCACAAAACACCAAAATACTTTTGAAAAAAGTATGGCCTTGGGCCCATAGTGATTCTATTTCAATTACCTAAGCACCTGCGTTAATATTAATTACAAAATAATTTTAAAATTCAGTGTGAAAGTTAAAAGTTCACCACCCGCGTTTGCTCTTTGATATAAACCAAAAAGATTTTTAGTGCAGTACAACGCGCTAATAATAGGTACTAAAGTCGATGAAGCTGTAGATGCCAGTTCGTCCCTTGTTGTCGTTTCCTTTCTACTTTTTTTACAATTTTGTAATTTTGTAAATTTAGACCATTTAAATTTTTATTGATTTCAGAGTATGATGTTGATGTACGCTCCGGATGAAGCAGAAAGGGGGATTTTGCGAATTTTATTTCGAATCTCGTTTTTGTTAAATGTTATCGTTATATCGCTCACAATACTCGTTGTTATAAAGAGCACGCCAAGACACTTGGCAAACTTTAAGTGGCTTCAAGTGAATTTTTTGGTAATTAAATCGATATAACATCCGATTTTTGAAACATTTTTTAGACACAACCTCCAAATGCAAATGCATATGATTAGAACAAAAAATCGCGCAGTATCGCGCAGTTATTTGCATAAACTGTGCGTCCAGAGAAATAGAAAGTTTCAAAAACCGGCTGTTACACTTCTTTCACACAGGGACTTCTGAGGCCATATTCACCACTCCGATTCCCTCGGGGAAATATTCCCTGGGGACTCTAAAGTGAGACACGCAGAGAAAAAGACGGGGAATTCCCCATGGGGAATTGAGTGCTGAATATGGCCTCAGGTAAAACCTGCTTCCAGGACTCGTGCAATGTTTGCCTTACAAATTCAGTGAACAATTGGACTTATTAGCCCGTATTCTCGGGTCGACGGGAATGTTCCGTTTGGGAGCTCATTCGTATGCAAATTTTTCCTCCAGCTAGTCTAGATAGTAGAGAAATTTGCATACAAAGGATTTCCCAAATGGAACGTTTCCGTCGACCCGAGAATACGGGCTATTCAGATGTGTTCATTATTACACGAGTTACTTATCGTGATTTGCATGCCGATGCTTTATTCCAACGTGGATGCATATATGCTATTGTTAATTACGGATATTAACCTCCCACAGTGGGCGTGCCACGTCTTGAATGTGAGCTGGCTTTGGTCTCGTTTTTTTCTCTTTTTTTCGTCCCTTTTTTCCTTTACCTTTGCCAGAAAACGTCAGTGTATTTACTTCTAAAGGTAGGCGTCGTACGAAAATGCGAAAATTGATGCTGAACCAGATAAAAGGGTGCGCGGCGACTTCGCCCCATCTTCGCCGAAAGGGTGATCAGTACCCTCGCGAAAACCTGGCGAGAGCCGGACGAAGACTGCGAGGTGCGCGGCGAGATGTATGCGCACCTACTTTTTTGCCACGCACCATCTGTGTTTCTCGTTGTCGCGCGGACTACAGTAAACACATTGCTTCACTCATGAAAGAAGTTTATGATTTCACCAGGTTGTGAGTGGGCATCTACCATATTTTTATTGATACTATTTAGGGTGCCTATGAGATATCAGTTTACTTACTACTGGTCACCATTTTACAACAATTGTTTTACAAATTCTACGTGATAGTTGACAATCGACATCGCCGGTTTGCATATTGGCTGGCTGTTGCCACATTCTCGGCCTTATATTCTTCATGTATTGTCTTTTGCATATTAATGTCTCTTACCTATACTGATGGAGTTGAACGAAGAACCAAAGAACTGGTGGGTTTGATTGAGGTTTTTTTTAATTTTAATCGAGAGCCCTAGCCCGGTTCCGCAATTTGCATTTTTATATTTTTGCTGAATTACAGATCGAAAGTAGCTCAGACATGGAAATATTCTCACGGGAAAAACATTTTTTCGCTTATCCATTCAAGTTATGGCATAATTATTTATACGTTGCTTATTTACTTGTATCGATTGGTAGCGGTGGTATGTGTTTTATATCATTTACATGGAGTATTTTTTAGAAGACTGGATGCGCCTCCTATGCTCATTTTTTCTCTTACTTTTTTCTTTGTATTAAAGCGAAATACTGGCCGGTTTTTGAAACACGTCGAGTACACCAGCATTATTATGCAGCTTATCCAAATGCACATAAATTAGAAGTAAAAATCGAGCCAAATTCGAGCAAATTAGCATAAAGCGGATTCAGTTTTCCACCGATGCGTTTCAAAACCCGGCCGGTATTTCGCTTTAAAGGGATCGGCTCACCTCAAATCGTGTCTGTTTTTTTTTGTTTCTTTATTTTCTATAAGGGATAATAAAAATTTGGAATACAAAAAGTAGTGTTATATTTCAATACTCACGAAGATATTAGGTGATAAAGTTGTGGATCGATCGGCCCGAAATGAAAAAGTGTTAATTGTCCCATACAAACAAGGCAGGACAATTACCCTTTACCATTTCGGGCCGATCAATCCCCCACTTTATCACCTAATATCTTCGTGAGTATTGAAATAGAACACTACTTTTTGTATTCCAAATTTTTATTATCCCTTATAGAAAATAAAGAAACAAAAAAAACAGACACGATTTGAGGTGAGCCGATCCCTTTAAGTTTTACATGTAGACTCTCAGGTGGTGTTTATACGCTAATTGCCTTCTACATTATCCAACATCTCAACGATAACACAGTCAATTACAGTAGGAAAACAATGGAGCTGCGGAGAAAAATGTTTTACGCAATGTTGTCACAGGTAGGATTTCTCAATAAACGGTCTCTGTGCACCCCTTTTGTCAAGCGAATCAGCGAAAACGGTGCAAAGTGCATTGTCGAGAACTAGTGCTCATATGTCTTCAGTCTAACATGCGCTTAGGTCTTTTAGCCCATTTCAGTCAGGCCCATTTCAGACAACCCCTATTGTTGATGACTCCACCGGATTCTCCGTTTCAAATATAGTAGGCTGAATTTTTTTCCAATTTCCAGTCCAATTTACCATAGACAACAATCAATCGCAGTTGTCACGCCCATTCACCCTCATTGGCCAATAACGCAATCGCCACACCCAATATAGCATATTGGCCAATCAGCGCGAAGGCGCTTGACAACTGCGATTGATTGTTGTGCATGACTGGCCATGGTAAATTGCTGGTAATTGCGTGAATGTTGCGACTGAAGTTTGGAAAAAAATTGCATCCTACCATATTTGATACGGAGAATCAGATAGAGTTATTTAAAATAGGTGT
The DNA here is from genome assembly GCA_036852015.1 of Pelodera strongyloides. Taxonomy (NCBI): domain Eukaryota; kingdom Metazoa; phylum Nematoda; class Chromadorea; order Rhabditida; family Rhabditidae; genus Pelodera; species Pelodera strongyloides. The sequence continues at coordinate 41,763 of JAANDG010000133.1, read as the reverse complement.
TACCTGAAATGGGCCTGACCCTTTAAAGCTCAATACCGGCCGGTTTTTGAAACGCCTGTTAAAGAGAAATACCGGCCGGTTTTTGTAAACGCATCTCAAGTACTTGCATTCCTATGCAGTTACGCAACGTGGAGTCTAATTGGGGTCTAGTTGTTTTTATTCTTATTTTTGCTCATTTGCATATGCTGCATTAGAAAGCAGGTGTACGCAATGCGTTTCAAAAAGCGGCCGGTATTTCGCTTTAACTTCCCTCCTTTGTAATTGAGGGTCTACATCGCATCAGAATTTTGGTACATAATAGTCAACTACGTATTGCTGTATTATTTATCTCATTGTTCGAATGATATCTTCCAAAAATGTGAATTTCAGTTTGTGTCTATCAGCGTCTGCGTTATGACGTCCTATTCACTATTTTTTGGCCAAATGCTTGGAATAAAAATTATGCCAGACGAAGGTAACTTATTTTAAAGGGATCGGCTCACCTCAAATCGTGTCTGTTTTTTTTGTTTCTTTATTTTCTATAAGGGATAATAAAAATTTGGAATACAAAAAGTAGTGTTCTATTTCAATACTCACGAAGATATTAGGTGATAAAGTGGTGGATCGATCGGCCCGAAATGAAAAAGTGTAATTGTCCTGCCTTGTTTGTATGGGACAATTAACACTTTTTCATTTCGGGCCGATCGATCCACCACTTTATCACCTAATATCTTCGTGAGTATTGAAATATAACACTACTTTTTGTATTCCAAATTTTTATTATCCCTTATAGAAAATAAAGAAACAGAAAAAACAGACACGATTTGAGGTGAGCCGATCCCTTTAAGGCCGTATTTTACCTAGTTTTGGGAAATTTGCATGTGATACGCATATCCTATCCTATGGAAATTTTCCGCTCGTCCGGCAAGCATCCAGCACACAATTTAGATAGGATGATATATAGGGTATGCGTATCATATGCAAATTTCCCAAACTTGGTACAATACTGCTTCAATCTGTCCTTACATTATAGCTGAGCAGTTGCGTGCTTCGGGCCCTATAAAAGAAGGCACTCTTGACATTTGAAGTTGAATTTTTAGTAATTACTACATACATTTAGTTGTGTCCAAGGCTCCATTGATCGGCACATCTCATTCCACCATATCCTGTGTTATTGTCATGCTGATAACAAGACCATACCGGCGATACATCCTTAATTCATTCTACAAAATAATGGGAAGAGAGGTTATAAGTAGTGAAATATCGTTTCCGAACGCTACGACTGTTCGAATGGCCCGAAGATCCACATGGGAACCTATGACTAAAAATAAAATGTGAAATAAAAATAAAAATTGTGAAAATACATCGATTGTCTCTGTTTTTTATGAACTGAGTCTAAGAAAACCGCAAAGATCTATATGCGCGAATTTTTAACGTCACATTGATCCACAGCTTTTCATTTTTTTCTCGTACCACTTTCATTTCTTATAACATTTTGATTTGATTTTAATTTTTTACGAACTGACTTTGATCAAAGTTTGCATCAGCGATACAACCATATTCTACCTAACAACCAAAACAGCTACAAATTATTCGTAACTTTTCCGGCCAGCGTCGGGCGTCACTAAGTTTTAATTTTAATTCTAATTTATTGCGAGACAGTGTTGTGAATTGTGACAAACAAATATGGTCCCAATATCAAGTCACATCTATCAACTAGACGGATAGATTGGTAGGTATCCCAGTTTTTCAGCTACCGTAGTACGGCTATCATACCGTAGTGTGTGTAGTGTGTAGATGGTGGTTTGTCCACGTTCTCTTTCTCTTTGTTACTTTGGTTTACTCATTTTGTTTGTATGTGTTTGTTCACGATTATAATAAAGATTTGAATGTGTAAGTGCCAAGTCCTTTTTCGTTGATTTCAATGTATAAAGGATTTAAATTAAATGTGTAAGTGCCAAGTTATTTTACATTGAAAAACTGCAATGAATATAATTATTACTGGTTGACCGAATCATCACTTACAAATAGTACTACCCCACAAAAGTGGCGACAATTCAAATTTGATCTTTATTATTTGTCTTTTTCCTCTCGCATCCTCCAAAACCATGAGAAACAGTAAAAGTCATGCATTATTTCAAAGCCCACCTATTTCCTATTTCCTAAAATATGTACTTCGTGCTTTGGAAAGCAGGCCCTACTCGTCATTTTTTGCAGTTTGCCTATAAAAATATACTTATAAATATGAGAAAAAAGCACGGTCTCTGGCCAAAAGCGGTTCGTAGTTCATAGGCAGCTGCAATTAGAAAATCACCTGCATCGTGGATAGTATTCCCTCTCAAATATTAGTTTAAAGTTCAATTTGTGCAAGTATACTTGCTACGTACTTCATAAGGCCCTTCTGAAGTAGCCGAGCCCAAAAATTTTTGTTGCACATGCTAAGTTTGAAAGCAATGTGTCGTTCCCCTTTCTAGCCCCTTTGGAAAATTTGCATATGATAAGCAAATCCTATGTATCCTATGCTAATTTTGTACGATTGCCGTGGACGATCGTACAAAATTAGCATAGGATACATAGGATTTGCTTATCATATGCAAATTTTCCAAATGGGCTAGCATTTCGCTTTAAACTATTGTTCTTTTCTTATTAACATCAATATCAGGCGATGATGTACGCTCCAGATGAAGACGAGCGTCGCGTTTTGCGAAAATTATTCAGAATTTCATTTTTCTTAAACGTTATCGTTATATCACTCACAATACTCGTTGTGATGAAGAGCACGCCGAGGCACTTGGCAACACTGAAGTGGTTTCAACTAAATTTTCTGGTAGGCAACTTAAGGTCGTAAACTAAATATGGTTAAGATCTTATAACCTTAACCATGTGCTACGTTGGATTGCAGACCCTCACCCTGCCACTGACGAAACTTGGCGTGCAAGCCGCGTGACAACGGCGTGCAGCGTGCATTTGGCAACGTGGTGGCGTGCAAAAATGCACGCGGAACGGTACGGCGTGCAACTTGCCCGCCGGTATCACGCCGCTTGCACGCCAAAAGCCCGAGACGAAATGGCGTGGGTACGGCGTGCAAGTTGCACGCCGTACCCACGCCGCTTGCACGCCAACCGATTTTTTCCAAATCAGTGTCCTATATACCGTAGTGTGAAGCTAGTGCGCAGCATGCCAGAGTTTGCAGACACACAGTGAATATTTTTTTCGTCATCACATGATATCCGCGCCCGCCAGCCAGCCGATGCTGTTTTTTTTGGTGGAATGGCTTGTTTTTCGTTTCTTTTGCGTATGTTTTAGTGTAATTTGAGTTTTTATACTATGTTTTCCGCCGGTGTTTGCACTGGGAACTGACCAAATGTAGCCGTATTCGAAACTGCGATTTACATCTATATGATACCACTGATGGTGATCTTTATTTTAGCCATGAATTTTTCTGTCCGTGTTTACCAAATACTTGTTTGGCTTGTATGTCTTTCCTGCCGATCTGATTTAAAGAAACTGTTGTTCAGGTTTTGTCCGGTTGTGTTCTCGCCGGACGGCCGGACTACATAAAATGGACACGTGCCAGCCAACGAGGGTAATTCTTTGTTTCTTTTATTTTCAACTACCGTTCTTCATAATTTGGGTAGTTTGGTAAATTTGTTCACCCGGTTATATAATATGTTTGTTACCTATTTTGCCTTTAACCCAAATAAGGAAAATGAGGGCATAAACCCCGTATTTAAACGTTGAGTTGGTTTATAATATTGAGTGATGGTTGAGCCTTTTAGATTTGCTACGTCCAATCGTCCAATGCTATGGAACGCTCGTCGTAGTCGGATCTGACCCGGAAAATCGAGTGTGCAGGTTTCTTTTTATTTCATACGCACATATGTCTTTACTTTACTTATTCTTACTTATCACATTTATTGTCATAAATCGACTACACATTTTCTAATCAAAATAAATGAGGATATAACCTATCTTACTCCGCTGCATTGCTGCATATGTATTGTTGATATGTATTGTTCAATTGTTCTTACTTCTAATAAACAAATATGGAACTCAGAGACATGTTATCATTAGTTCTCTTCAAAGTACCACTTTATTTAGTTTCACCCTTTGGAAGGCGCTGGGCCGTCGAGTTCTTCCACCGATTGGAAATATAAATATGGTAAGTCATGTCTAATGATACGTTTTTTTTTCACTTTCCAGCATCATTATATTTGTGTTTGTTGTGTTTTTGCAACAACCTTGAGATAAAAGCATGAAATATTAGATAGTAGACGAAGGCCCGGTATAAAAAAAGGTTTAGTTGTCATGTGACTTTTCAGAAGAAGATTATGGCTTATTAGAAGAATGTTTTGTGGGCAATACATGGGGATGGGAGTCATCATGTGGCCAAGTGACCAGGCGACACCGCAGTCCGCAATTAGATAACAAGTATAGTTTTATCATTATATACTTCAGTATTAATATAAGTAGTGTCAGTCAATGATCCAGTGCTTTTCCTATCAGTTATACCGCTAACAACAGTATGTTTTTAGTTAGGCCAATGAATAACAGCACCAGTTATGTGCACAGCATGCCGGCCGGCAAGTGTCATCGAAGGCTGAAGGCTCCCATGAAAAATAGGTATGTATTTGTAATTTTCTACACATTTCGTTTATGTAGTGTAAATAGAAGACCCACTATGATATAGTCAGTTGTTTCTTATTACAACGCTTTAATTGTGCAGGATATACTTTCGTGCATAAGGGTCGTGTACTTGACTGGTAGTTATTGTGCAACGTCAAACGTCATCTCAATTTAACTTAATGTAGATGAGCAATTTGAGCAATATCTCCATCTGGGTGTGAAATTGTTGCTTAACTATGATTGCTTTACTTGATATTTTGTCTTTTAGGCGAAGATCTGCAGTTGTTGTTGGACCTGGAGCCAGATGCGGACGAACTTTGAACCGCACAATAACCTGCATATTTGTTATGCTTGTGAATATTTTATAGTTTGTAATGTAAGATTCAGTGCATGTCAGCATGTGGGTGCAGCATATAAGGTTCAGTAGCGGTATGATTATATTTCTAAGCGTAATCTTTAAAAAAAGTCCAAACATAATATTAATATTATATATACATATACTTATTTTGGTTACTATTTGTGCATGGTTTCATTATGTCTGTGTTTGCTATTTCTCGACAAAATAAATGTTCTTATTTTTGTTGTGCAATGATTCTTTTGCTGTAGTATTGTTTATTAGTTGATTGGAAATGCATTATATACGGTAGGTACCAGTTTCTAGTAATTATTTAGCATCGGTTTAGTACTGGTCTAGGACCTGCCTGGCACGGTCTTCCATTTTTCGGCGTGCAAGCCGCGTGGTTTCGGCGTGCAGGCGGCAACGTGGTGGCGTGCAGGCGGCCACGTCACGGCGTGCAAGCCGCGTGGGTATGGCGTGCAACCCTGCACGCCATAACCCAACGGCGTGACACTTTTTTCATACCCGCCTGCACGCCGTGCCGTTGCCGCTTGCACGCCGATTTTCTCGTTGTGCTAGTTGCACTGACGATGATAAAGGGGAACGCTACCATTACAGTTACCGATATATTACCAAGATATATTAGTCTATTACCAACGTAACAAGCATCAAAACCGCTTTATAGTACCAGATTAGGGTGTATGAACGAGGCGACCGTTTTCAAAGACCTTTTTCATGAAAACAGATTGAAAACAGAGCTGTCTTCAAGGTAGTGAAGGCATGTCATTCTGGCCGAGTGGTCTAAGGCGCTGCGTTCAGGTCGCAGTCCTCTTCGGAGGGCGCAGGTTCGAATCCTGCGGATGACAGACATTTTGTTGCGAGATGGCCGAGCTGTCCAAAGCGCTGGTTTAAGGCACCAGTCTCTCCTACGGCGTGGGTTCGAATCCCACTATCGTCAGATATTTTGTTTGCCAATCACCGTCAACACGACGAGTTATATACTACTATCTTTTCATTAAACATATTCTTTAACATATAATTTCAACATATTCTTTAACATATAATTTCATTGTGAAGCACACACTTAATAAATGATAAATACAAAATACACATAATAGATTCTTCTTTCAGGTGTGCTCATTAGTACACGAGGTATTTGTCGTGATCTCTATGCCGATGCTTTATTCTGATATGGATGCGTATATGATGTTGTTAATTACAGACATTGCCCTCCCAGACTGGGCATGTCACTTACTGATTGTTAGTTATCCTTTTATTTTATTTTCTATTGGATGAAAGTTTCGCTGTCTGTTAGTTGATACTATGTTTTATTAAAGGGAATATGTATGCAGTCAAAATGCGCAAAAAAAACACGAAACTGGCGTTTCCATACCAGACATGCATTAAATAGGTGACTGAATAATTAACTTCGAATTTGCATGTCCTGCATCTTGCATCTTGTCGATATCTGCATACATAAGTTGAAATTTGCACCATTGAAACTGGCGTGTATGCCAGGGGGTCAAGTAACGCGTTTACTATGGAAAAGCTGAACTTTGAAATTCATTTTCTTTTAACTGGGGAACTTTTGACAACTTTTGTTGTTGTTTCCTTAATGGGGAACACACATTCTATTGATACAGCTTAACTTCAAAAAGGGCCTACATATTCCCTTTAACGGACCTTTCATCATGTTAGACGTGCAATTCGCAATAATTCGTACCGTCACTGTATAGAAAAATACTGTAAATCATGGTCGTAATTTGTTTATGGGATTTCCAAGAATCCCAAAAATTCGGTCTGCTTCTGTCAATACTACCGTATTTCTGCACGAAACTTGCATATATAATATGAAAAAAATTCTTGTGTAGTTCCAGAATACTGTAAATTTTCGCCATACTTGGAAACCCCATTACTTACTAACTTGCTTCTAGAAACATGACCGTCGGTTACCATGAAACGCGTTGAGTAGCAGATTCTTATTTTGCAATTCGACATTTTTTTATCTTGTAAAAGTAAACTCAACGATTTAGGGAGCCTATGAAATATCGCTTTACTTATTACTTGTCACTATATTAAAACAAATATTTTACAAATTATACGTAATCGTCGACAATCGCGATAAACGTTTCGTGCGACGTTTGGCCATTACCATCATCTCTATTTTATATTCTTCATGTATTATCTTTTTCATATTAATGGCGGTTACGTACATTGATGGGGTTGAATGGAGGACGAAAGAACTGGTAGGATTAACTTTATAAAGTGTGCAAAGTTCTGAGGCCGTATTCACCAACGCGCAGGGAGCCCTCCCTGGCCTCCCCAGGGAGCTAAGATTTAGAGGCAGTATTCACCAACACACAGAAAGGCCTCCCTAGGCTCACGGGCGCTCTTTATCTCTTCTGCTCTCGCACTCTTTAGCTCCATGGGGAGGCGAAGGAGGGTTACTTGCGTCTTGGTGAATACGGCCTCAGATTTCAGAGTTGTTTATGTCATGCTAACTTGTTGAATTCAAGATCGAAAGTCGCCCGGACATGGAAATATTTTCCTCGGAAAAACACTTTTACGCTTATCCACGTAATTTGTGGCATAACCGTGCGTATCTTGTATATTTGCAATTATCGACCAGCAATGGGAGTAAGTTTTTTCGTTGTTGTTATAAATAGAGTAAAGATCGATAGAAAGCCAAAAATATTTTTAAAGCGAAATACCAGCCGGTTTTTGAAACGCATTGTCTACACCTACTTATACTTTCCTATGCAGCATATGCAAAGGAGCAAAAATTAGAATAAGAATTAGACCCCAATTAGACCCCACAAATACATAGGAATGCAAGCACTTGAGATGCGTTTCAAAAACCGGCCGGTATTTCGCTTTAAAGAAGGTGTGCGTGTGAGTTAAAAAGTAATGTAAAGGTAAAGAACAAATCTCGTTGCACGCAAAAATGCAGCGAAAACATGATCTACATCATAATTGCACGTAGTTTTACTAGAAAATTTTCAGGTGGTATTTATATGCTAACTGCCGTCCACATTTTCCGGCACCTCAATGATAACACAGTAAATTACAGTGAAAAAACAATGGAACTTCGGAGGAAAATGTTTTATGCAATGCTGTCTCAGGTAGGAAAGGACTTCGTGCTAGGCAGAGGACTTATATGTTATTTTTTTTACTTTTCTTTATTGTTCTTTAACATATTCTTTAACATATAAGTCCAATCTAATGCGATGAAGCTGTATTTTTTTAAATAATATATCGATTTTTTTAGTTTCTCGCACTTACCGTATGTATCATGCTACCGTATACATTCTTCTTTGTTCAAATGATTGGGATCAAATTCTTGCCAGATGAAGGTAACTTTTCTATCGTATGGAACTTCCAAAAATATTGTGCGAAAGAACTCGAAAACCCGCAACTAACATATATATAAGAACCTTTGTATTGGAGAAACATCGAGATATTATCATATATTTTTATTTTCAGTGATATCCAAGACGCCACTGATAGGCACAACTCATTCAACGATATCGTGTATTATTGTCATATTGATAACGAGGCCTTATCGGCGATTCCTTATGAAGTCATTCTGCAAAATGCTTGGGAAAGATATTACTAGTGATGAAATTTCGCTTCCAAACAATACTACAGCAGCCAGAATGGCCAGAAGAACTACATGGGAGCCGATGCGCAGAAATATAAATAGAATTTAAACCAGCACCGCTTAAAATAAATAACGACCACAGACGGAAATATATTCCGTGCATCATTTGCATCATGCATCATGTATCATGCAACAAAATACATCATTTGGAAACGCAGAATACCATCAGAACCCTCATGATCTCTTTGCATTCTTCTCATTCCAAGCATGAACGGATTCCCATCCCCCAACCCGGTTGCAAATATTTATTGATTTGGAGGGATTGGGGGCGGGACAAACTTTCACAAATCGTGGTCACCGTGACATCAAGGACAAATTTAAAGGCGTTTTTCGTTCCAGGGACTTTTCATCAGAGGCTGTTCTGTCCTTCGAGAGATTTCTGATACTGACCATCACGGCGACCCAAGACAAAGCGGAGCACTTTTGACCTGAAATACATGAGAAATTTTGGTTACGCAAAATTTTTGCAGTAGCTAAGCCATCAAATCCATAAGCGGAAAATTCCAACGTGGTTTTACAAAATCTGGAGAATTTCTAACATGGAAGCAGCCACCTGGCTAGGAAGGCGTTGACTTACCATGGGATAAGGAACCGATTAGAAGTCTGTTGGGACATCTTGCCCTCGGTGCTTAGTGGTTGCTCAGCCACAGCAGCGCATGCAGTTCAGTCACATAGAATGCGCGCATCTCAATAAGACCGTTTAATGGAAAGACTATAATAAACACAGTTTTAGTGAATCCGGTTTTTTAATATTAGTTTGTGGGCAATAAATAACATTTCCTTGACAAGACACTAATAACAGTTGCTCGCACAAGAAGCAACTAATTGTAAGTAACACTTGAAACAAGTCACTTACCAGAAAAATGCCGACATCATCCATACGCTGACGTCGCTGACGTCGCTGACATTGCAGACATCGCTAACATCGCTAACATAGCTGACATCACCACAGTATCGATCAAGGCGAGACACGGGAGGTCGCAACTGCAAATTCGTTCATATAGAGATCGAGATTGATGAAACATCCCCAAAATAGTTTGTTGAAGTTCTAGCGATTGAAACTGTACTTTAGTTGCTAGCTCGAAGTTTCTAGTTGAGCCCATTTTCTAGTAATGAATAATGTACATTTTTCCTTGATTTGTGCACTACAGGACTGTGCACTTGAGCGCGTTGATTGCGTACTATACTAATAGGACTTCGGTCGAAATCCAAAAATATTATTAATAGACTTACGCTCAATATTGCTGGAATATGCACCACAGTCCAAATGATACAGTAAGTAGGTAAACAGCAAAGGCGTCGAATATATACCTCGAGACTGCACGAAGTCTCAGATGCCCACATATGATAACATTACACACAAAAATCTCTTGCCTAAGACAATTCATCTAACTGTCCTCCCTCTCCAGTTACTCCTTGATGTCTCGTCCATTTCTACTCTTTCTCGTATTGACACTCTAATCATGAAAGCTCAATTCTGCATATTTGTTTCCTTTTTCTCTTTCGTTTACAATTGACTGCGCCAATTTCAGGCAGAACAATGTAATTCTTTCACTTACTTCCAGGTAACTTTGATGCATTTATATGTTACCTGTAGTGCTTTTACTAGTTTAGCGGGCTAATGCTTGCTAACAATAAGGTAAAGGAGCGTAAACTAGAAGTGAGTTACGTACTCATCCCTAGGTCGGGAAAACATAGTAATGGCTCAACGCCCAATGCATTAGCAAACCGTTCATTGATGATACAATGAAGCAATTCAAAAGCAGCGTTTCAGAATAAAAATGTCATAAAGACCAACTCGAAGTTGCTTATAGTTACTTGTTACCATATCGGCTGAGAATGGTCCAGTGAATGCACAACTCGTGCAGACACCGGTGGGGATCTACAGCCGTCGCCCAGTACCTGGTCTAAAGTGAGGGGCTCAGTGCGGCTCACCAACCAGGCGCCTCCCTTCGGCAGTTACATTCTGTGGCGATTAAGCGGATCGGACTTTGCCGATTCTACGCTTTTAATTTCGTTAACAAGGGGATAGTGACAAAAAGATAACAAGTTGCAACTTCGAGTTGATCTTTATGACATTTTTATTCTGAAATACTGCTTATGAATTGCCTCATAGCATCATCAATGATCGGTTTGCAAATGAATTGGGCGCTGAGCCATTACTATGTTTTCCCGAACTATGGATGAGTACGTAACTCACTTCTAGTATACGCTCCTTTACCTTATTGTTAGCAAGCATTAACCAGCTAAACTAGTAAAAGCACTACAGATAACATAGAAATGCATCAAAGTTACCTAGGAGAAAGTGAAAGAATTACATTGTTCTGCCTGGAATTGGCGCAGTAAATTGTAAACGAAAGAGAAAAAGGAAACAGTTATGCAGAATTGAGCTTTTATAATTAGAGTGTCAATACGATAAAGAGTAGAAATGGACGAGACATCAAGGAGTAACTAGAGAGAGAGGACAGGTAGATGAATTGCCTTATGCAAGAGAGTTTTGTGTGGAATATTATCATATGTGTGGATCTGCTACTTCGTGCGTAGTTTCCAGGTATATATTCTAGGCCTATGCCGTTTACCTACTTACTGTATCATTTAGACTATGGTGCATATTTCAGCAATATTGAGCGTAAGTCTTTTCCTAATACTTTTGGATTTCGACCGAAATACTACTAGTACAGTACGCAATAAACGCGCTCAATTGCACAGTCCTGTAGTGCACATATCAAGGAAAAAATTTACAATGTTCGCTTAAAGTGAAATACTAGCCGGGTTTTGAAACGCATCGAGTACACTAGCATTTTATGCAGCATATACAAATGAACATAAATTTGAATAAAAAATCGAGCCAAATTCGAGCAAATTAGCATAAATACGTAAGATGAGTTTCAAAAACCGGCCGTTATTTCGCTTGTCAACAAGTTGGTAACTCAATTGAATACTGATCTGATACACCCTATGTGCACTATCTAGGCCCTAGGGGCGAAAATTGCTACAAGTTCATGATGAAAATAATAATTTGTCAAGTTTTTTTTTTACAATTTTTTGGACACAGCTCATCAACTTAGAAATAACAAAATAAAGAGCCGTTTGGTAACAGGTTTATCCTATATGTAGCAAGTTTTGCGGAAATATGCTCTCCAAAAGTAGCGGTAAGCGCTAATCAGGGGCCTTGCCGCTAACGCAAGGCCTTGCCTAATGGTTAATTGCGGTACATGATAGGCTAATATGTCATGAAACATGCGACTTTTCTTATTAGGTGGGATTGGGTGCTAGCCTGTCAGGAAACGCGGGATTTATTTTTGTTTGGCGGGAAACGTGCAGTCGAAGAACAGAGTTAGCTCAGTTGCCGATTTACACAGTACCCTGAGCCAATTGTTTACAAAATGAACTTATCTTGCAATGGTGGAGTCGGCTGATGCCTTCGAATTGGTGATTCTCAGTCTTCAGACCCTACTTTGCCCATGCCTTCTTTGCTCCTTCATTCGCTCCTTGATATAAATCCCGAGTATTTTGTGTAATCCAGCTGAAAAGTTTGTTTTAGGATGCTGAACTCCTCATGATACTGTCACATACGCAATATGGCTAGTATTAGGTAACACATAAAAGTACTGTAATTTGTAGTACTGGTATATTAGAAAACTGTATGCCATGGCAATACAGTCATACTCAGTATCTGAAAAGAATAAAAGATAAATCATAGAATTAAAACAGAAAACATACCGGTCAATTGGGTTGAAAGAAGTACGTGTTATCCATGCAGGTGTAAAATGTAGACTGATTCGAAATTCATATTTGATTATTTTTCGCCAATTTTCCATATTCTAATTCCAATTAGAATGCGTATGACATGCTAATTTTCACGGGTTTTAGGTGTTCGGCTAAATTCTCACCCGCTGTCAAAAGTACGTTTCAGCCAATATACACAAGCAAACAAGTTTGGAATCGGGTAGTACATTTGCTGCAACTTTTGGATTTATACGTTTAAATGTAGTTTGCTATAAAATTACATTATCAACGTCAGATTTCGATTTCACCAGCTTACAGTAATTAAATTTTTATTAGTAAACTATAAAAATGGAAATTGAATTTTATTCTCAAGGGTACAGCCCCATACGAAGAAAACAGCAAATAGGTTCAACGTTAAACTATAACTATAACACATTTATTTATTTATTTATTAAATACACCAAAAGGTGTGCATCCGAGGATGAAAATTAGAAACGAACATATAAACGGAAACAGATGACCGATTTGATTAGCAATGAAACACATATAGTGTTCACCTTCCGTAAATACAAATTGGTGCGAAAGCATATTAGAATTTTACGTTGATTCTGAGCTGAGTGAATGTGAATGGTATTGGGAATGAATAAAATGGGACTGCGGGTTTCAAAAAATGACTGGAAATCGAATGCCTTTAATGTTTGAGAACGAGTGGAAATTTTCATAACTCTTCTATTTGAATGAGCTTTTCACCCTATCAAAGTTTAAAAATTAATTTTATTAACACATAAATATGTGCATCGATATGATGAAATGTTGACAAGCAACAATTGAATGGCCATGGTTTTAATTACCTTGAACAAATTAATGTGAGTATTCAGTATTCTGTATTTGTATTCGCACACTAACTCAAAAAAAAAATCACAGTGAAGATAACAACAATGTAATTGCAACACATTGGGCATTTAAATACAACATATTAAGTACTAAGTACAAAGATCAGAATCATTCGCCCTGTTCACAAATACAATTGCTACAGCGATAAGTTGCAGGCCAGTGCTCTATAACATATGCTATTTCTATATGCTTCCCTCGTTTACCATATACATATCTTTATTGGAAGCCCACGTGAGCAAAAAGTATTTCTGTGTATTCGGTATGCTTATGTTTGTAATACTTGTCAATTTAAATTTAGAACCTGTTATAAAGAACCTTCTTGGTACGTAAGCAAAGAAGCACTTTTTCCGACCTTTAGTAATAGTCTAATTACAAAAAAACACCTGCACTACGGAATAGTATCTACTCACAAATTCAGCAATTAGTTTGAAAGTTGAATTAGCCTCAACGGGTGCTTGCTTCGTAATCCAGATAATATTTATATTGTCACGGCCTAAAAAAGTTCTTTTGTGTTTGATTGCTACTTTATTGTTTTATAGAATTTGACAGATTTTTATTGTGTCTGTGTTTTTTCTACCTGCGCAGTGTCAGATCTACCTGCGCAGTGTCAGATTGCATTCTGCGCTGCAAAGCGAAATAAAGCCGGTTTTTGAAACGCATTGTCGACAACTGAATTCTTACGTATTTATGCTAATTTGCTCGAATTCAACTCGATTTTTTTTCTAATTTATTTTCATTTGGATAAACTGCATAAGAATGATGGTGTACTCGATGTGTTTCAAAAACCGGCCCTTTCACTTCTGTAACTTCAGACCATGATGTACGCCCCAGATGAAGAAGAACGACGAATATTACGAATTTTATTCCGAATTGCATTTCTGATAAATGTCATGGTTATATCGCTAACTCTACTTGCCGTAATAAAGGGCACTCCCCGGTACTTGGCAAAATTTAAATGGCTTCAAATAAATTTTTTGGTAAGCATATTTTTGATAAATAGTTTAATTTACACCTAGTTAGCGTTTTGGAAGGGGAGCAGGCTAAATTTATTTTCTGTAGCCTTTCTCCATACTTTTATAGGGTGTGGGGGAGCTTCGAAATTTCAAAGCCTTCCATTTTTCGATGTGGATTTTAAAGATTATAAACTAAATAACACTTGGCCACTACCTCTTAAAAGTTAATTATTCAGATATGCTCATTATTACACGAGTTAATTATTGTGATAACTATGCCGATGCTTTATTCGAACACGGATGCTTATATGTTATTGCTGATTACGGATATTAACATCCCAGATTGGACATGCCAATTATTGAATGTCAGTGATTTACATAATTTGGTGTAACTTCTAGCCGTACTTCGAGCTTCATGGCGACCTTTCCTAGAAAGTGTAGGGCACAACACGAATCCAGATAAGTCAAAATATGCCATTTTGATTGTCTTTCAAAAAGATAAAGATATGTATTGTGGAGAGTCACACTGGCCGTTTTTGAAAGGCGTTGTGCACGCCGCATTCTTATGCAACATATGCAAATAATCACACAAATCGAGCTATATTCGAGCAAATTAGCATAAATACGTTGGAATTCAGTTGTCCATGATGCTTTTCAAAAACCGGCATGTATTTCGCTATAATTTTTTCCGTTATTATCATTCACGACTTTCTCAGTATCACAATTTAGGGTGCCTATGAAGTATCGGTCTATTTATTACTCGTTAATACCCTAAAACTATTGTTTTACAAATTCTACGTAATTGTTGTGAATCGATATCGCAGATTTGTACAATGGTTGGCCGTTGCCACCTTCACGTTTTTATATTCATCAATTATCATCTATTGCACATTGATGACAATAACTTATGAGGATGGAGTTGAACGAAGGACAAAAGAATTGGTGAGCTTTGTAATAATACGAGGGCTCGTCCATCCCTCATATTATTATTAATAGTTGAATAAAATGTGTTTGAATATAAATATAGAACACATAACTCACATTCTTTATCCATAGCACACACAAGAATGACCACAACACAAAGCTAGTGACAGTTGTTACTCGTGATGTAAACATTGAGACTACGAGCCAATATGTGACTATAAACTGATTGTGAAATATAAAGATAATATAAGAATAATAATTACTATCACATATTGTCTCGTATGTCTTATGTGATAGTAATTATTATTCTTATATTATCTTTATATTTCACAATTAGTTTATAGTCACATATTGGCTCGTATGTCTTACATCTTATTGTAGAATCAGCTTCCACTAGCTATTCTATGTGTGTGATATTATGTCGTTGTATGTGTATAATAAGATTACACAAAATAGCCAGCATTTTATCCTTTTTACCGATGCCAAGAGCTAGCGCTCTTTGCCCTCCTATTTGGCCGATAATCTACCAGTTTTAAAGCGAAATGCTAGCCCCTTTGGAAAATTTGCATATGATAAGCAAATCCTATGTATCCTAGGCTAATTTTGTACGATTGCCGTGGACGATCGTACAAAATTAGCATAGGATACATAGGATTTGCTTATCATATGCAAATTTTCCAAAGGGGCTGGCATTTCGCTTTAACTTTTCGCAACTAATATGTTGAATCCAAGATCGAAAATCGTCCAGACATGGAGGTTTTCTCCTCTGAAAGGCACTTTTACGCCTATCCATTCAAGCGATGGCACAATATTGGATACGTTATATATTTGGTAACATCGATAGTCAACGGCGGTACTTGTTATATGAAAATTTTTATTTAATTTTTCTGCATGATTAAACATCGCGGTAAACTGAGAAAGCCGTGTCAATTCTACTTACAGAGGCCAAATTTGTGGTCAAGTTTAAAAGGAATTTGACTGAAATCAAACAAAAATTGACAAAATAACAAAACGATTAAAATTTCCCGCAGTATAAGGTAGGTTGGTAGGTACTAACGATTTCATAGTAGGCATTAACTCAGTATTGTACCCACTTTGGGAAAGTTGCATATAATACGCATATCGTATATATCCTATGTGTGCCGGAAGTTTCGAACGGG
The DNA here is from genome assembly GCA_036852015.1 of Pelodera strongyloides. Classification (NCBI taxonomy): domain Eukaryota; kingdom Metazoa; phylum Nematoda; class Chromadorea; order Rhabditida; family Rhabditidae; genus Pelodera; species Pelodera strongyloides. Next base: position 25,500 of record JAANDG010000133.1, on the reverse strand, counting down.
GTAAGTGTATAAGTGTAAAATTGTATATATCCTATGTGTGCCGGAAGTTTCGAACGAGGTAAGTGTATAAGTGTAAAATTTGCATAGGATACATAGGAAATTCGTATCATATGCAAATTACCCAAACTGGGTACAATACAGCTTTAACGATTGTGTTTGTGCCATACTCCTTTTCTAAATCAGAAGTTTTCAGGGGTTGTTTATATTGTAATCGCCATATACATCGTCCATCACCTCAATGATAACACAATGAATTACAGTACGAAAACAATGGAACTTCGGCGGAAAATGTTCTATGCAATGTTGTCGCAGGTACAGTATCTTATTCGTAAGATGGTTAGATGTTAGATGAATATGATTGACACAATGTAAAATTCTAACACTGAACTGTGACGAAATTTGTGAATGCACGAACAATTACATATATCACTTATTATACGTATGTAAGTTCGAACAGTTGGATAACACGGAAGATTGTTTTTTTTGCGGCGCTATATCCTATTTTCTATGCTTTACGGCTTTACCTTTACGCGTCTATGCTATGGTGGTATATAACACGAAGATCATCATAAAAGGTGTCTTTCAGTTTGTGGCTATCGTTGTCTGTATTATATTGCCATATGTATTCTTCTTCTTTCAAATGATCGGAGTAAAAATTATGCCGGAGTAAAAATTATGCCGGACGAAGGTAACTATTTTTTTTAATAACTCCGGCGTTTTTGAAACTGTGAAGCACTTTGTGTTGAGACAAACAAAGAATACATATCGCTGGCACCTTCACATATTCTATTATTCTGAGGGCAGTTTTAACAATAATAAAAATTTCAGTTGTATCTAAAGCTCCACTGATTGGCACATCTCACTCAACGGTCTCCTGTGTTACCGTCGTAATGATAACAAAACCCTATCGGCGATTCTTTATGAATTTATTTCTTAAATTGCTTGGGAAAGAGGTTATTAGCAGTGAAATATCGTTTCCAAATCACACCACAGCACCGGACAGAATGGCAACCAAATCTACGTGGACGCCAACGTGAAATAATAATGTGAATACATTTAATAAATCGTACAAATGCCAGGTTTACCACGGCGGATGTTATGTTATTCGTTACACTGTGAATTTCGGGCTAAATTATTTCGCTCGATCACACATTATTTCATTACAAAGTGCAAGTATACTTACGGTTTCACCTACGAAGAACAAGAGCCATTCATTTGTACCAACAATAAATTGCTGCAAGGTACGGTATTCAAAATTCAAAACTACCTATTTCGCGCCTTTTAATCGGCATTTGAATTTCGGCGTACGCTCCGATTTTTCAAAAAAAAAAAAAAAATTCAAATTTTTTTTCAAAAAGTTTTGTTTTGTAAAATTGTTATGTTTGTTGATTGAGTAAGTTATGTTATTTGTGTTTAGTGGATACACGCTGCGCAAGGTTCTGGCTCGTATGATCACACTGTTACTGACTGCAACTTGTTTCACTTTGTGTTTTTTTTTAAACTATACTTGTGCAGAACTTAACTTTCTCATTATCTATTTGCCATTTAGCGATGTTTGTTGGACAGCGTGCCACATCTCCAATGATGACTGATCCACCGTTCAGTTCTCCTATGAATGCCAACAACAGGTGGCTCCTTTGGAATTTGTGTTTGTTTAGAATGTTTAGTTCAAATAAAGTCTAGCGCAACAATAATTGAATTTAACATGTCCAACTGTGTGGTATACTTTGAAGACATTACCTATTCCAGTTTGATGATTTATTGAATTTAGGTTCTCGCAGCAATCGGAAGACACGGCCAACAAACCGCCTTCGTTTTTGTTTGGTGCCAACAAACGTCGCTCCCTCGCTATTTCTCAATCTCACAACCCCTACTTGAGTACGCCGCCCACTTCTGGAGCCTCTGAATCTTTTGCATCACCGATCCCATCTCACATGAGAGGTAAACTATAACTACTTGTTAAAATTCAGCAAGTTCCCCGGTTAAAACTGAGAAGCGGGGCAAATGGTACTCCCTCAGGTTTGCATATTATGCGCCATTTTGGTGCAAGTGCAAAATATTGCACATATCTTACAAGCGTAGTGTATTCTTTTTATTTCATTAAAGCGAACTACCAGCCCCTTTCTCACGAAATGCGCAAATGAAGTACTTGGGCGCAGAACCAGAAATACTGATGCTTATTTTTGGAATGTTGGATTTCATGCAAAAACAGTTGACCACCGTGGGAATCGAACCAGAGAGCCTTCGCACCAATGGAGAGAACTCTACCACTTGGACACGCCCTTCCATGGCAGAAATTGTATTTGATGGTACATGGAAGCACGCAGGCCCGTAACACCAATTTGTTCAAACGAAGGCTACGTCAATGTACAATCCACGGTTTTTTCTGGAGGGAAAATAAAATTTTCAAAATAATTCATACAGGGATCTGCGGAACGTGCCAAAAATGGGGGTAGTAGACCCCTTTTGACCTTTTCCATACAAAATACAAATTTTAAGTAGCTTTTTTTCTAATTTCGACTTAGTTGCTTGTTTTCTTATGTTTGTTTTCGTTTTCACACGTTTTTGAACTATTTTTGAACAAAAAACCCCAAACCGGGTAACATTTCGCTTTAAGGAATCTTGAGCTTCAGAAAGCAGCTCTGACTCTGACCAAAGAAAGAGCAACTTTTTACCTTTGATAGTTTCACTAATTAATCCATTATCTTATTCAAGATTCGGTTGGATCGGGGAAGAATGTCCACTGGTCTCCTGCACTTGTTCAAGAAAAATCGATTGGTGAATATGGGTCGTCCAAACCGGCTGCCTCATTTGGTTCTGGAACGAAAGGTAGTTTTCACCTTTATTGACTTTTACTGTGAACAACAGAGAATGTTCGCGTAGTCTTCAGTGCGATATAATGCGAATCAGCGAGATACACTATCTTTATCTTATATACCATCTCTATCTATGTTGCTCATGCCAGTATCTTCATTCCGCAGAGTTCTTCCAATATATTCGTTTATTTTATATTTTATCGCTATAACTAACTGCACACTTTAGCGGAGTTGTTGGGCTAAATCTCTTTAAATTCGTTATTTCCCTTTCTTTTAAATAATTAAGTTTTTTCAGGTCCCCCTCTGCGTTCTCTTCGTGACGAAATTGACCAACCGCCCAGTTCGAAGTTGATGCGTCGTCACACGCTGCGGGAACCGAGTTCTGCTGCGATTCAACAATCACCTGCTGCCTTCGCAAACACTTCCCACAATATAACGGCGACTACGGCCACTTCACAAAATGACACAACCGCAGCGGATAACAATGGTTGGTTACTGAAATACATTATTTATTCGCTACGATGTAGTGCGACTCTAGAGTCTAGGAGCCAGGTTTTAATCATATGACAAATTGGTTCAAACTCAAACCACTTCACTTCCTCTGTGGTTTTGTATATTTGTGTGAAATGGTGAAAGGCATTGTCATAGCTGATACCCCCATACCAATACCTAATAAACCCCTTTCCGCCTTTCAGAAACCCACTCTCCACTTCATCTGTGGTGTTTGCATATTGTCTGAAATTGTGAAATGTGAAATATAATTCTAGTTGATACCCCCAATACCAGAAACCCTTTCTTTATTGTTATATCAAAAATCAAAATACCTAAAAATATTGTTCATTATTTGGTTATTAACTTTAGTTTTCCCATGAAGTGTAGGGTAAATTAGTTTGAAGATAATGAGAAATCGTCTTCTTTTTTTCCTCGTTTTTCGTGATGTAAAATGGTTTTTCAGCTGCCGATTGTTGGGTGACCGTTTTTGGCTTCTCTCCCGGTGAGGCGAGCACAATTCTCAAGTATTTTTCAAGACATGGAGAGGTTATTCAGCACAAAGTATGTTTTCTTACTTAGATTTCTAATTTCTATTCTCTAAAATTTGCCGATTGTGCCCCAATTTGTGATGGAGATAGATTTGTTAGAGATAGCAAAGCTGATTTGAATGTAAATGTAAGCAGTTTTTAATTTTTTCGTGAACTGACTTGGTCGTGTGAATTGTGAATAGTAACTGCTTCTTGCATGTGTCATTCTGTCGAGATAACTGAGGATTCGGTTGCCGTATTCACCAACACACAGGGAGCCCTCCCTAGGGTCACGAGCGCTCTAAATCTCTTTTGTTCCCGCACTCTTTAGCTCCCTGGGGAGGCCAGGGAGGGCTCCCTGCGTGTTTGTGATTACGGCCTCTGTTGGCCGTTGTTTTGTTGTAAAACAATATGTTTCGGTGGTAGGAGATATGGATGAACCCGACTCTCGCTGTACTTTTTAACAGCAATATTTACTTTTACAATGAATTTATCACTTCTTTTTCTTTTTCAATATTTGTAAGGTCGGAAGGTCTTGTTCATATTCTTTGCCATTTACGGAAATATAAGAAACCTTTCAATTTCAATATTACTACGCATCTGTTAGAAGCTAAAGCTAAAAGCTAAAACATCTAATCTAAGTATAATTATAAATAGAATCAAAGCGCAGTGAAGAGCGCGAAATACTGAAGCGGTATCAATTATCAGTGAAAGAACATTTTTCAGTTTCCGGCCAAAGGTAATTGGGTTCACCTTCGCTATTCGTGTTCAATCCACGCGGGACAAGCTCTTTCCCGAAATGGGCACGTTATTGATGGTTGTATGATGGTGGGAGTGGTGCCGTGCACAGATAAGGTGAGCATTATTTTGAATTTTTATTGATTATCGTAGTTCGTAGTTTTCAGTGGACGTAGTTTGCCTTTTTCTGTTTTCTTCATTTTCATTACATTGATGAATTGCTCTTTACTGATAGGATATATGATATTCCTTCAAGAATAGTGTGTGATTCAGTAACAAGCTATATTGGTGACTTGGTGGGTAAAGGTAAATCTCCTACTTTAAAGATATGGTCTTAGGCGCCGAAACTGTTCAATAGTGAATGCCTTATCTGACAGTTTTTTCAGTTTATTTTTTTATTACCCTGGGTTGGAGTGCTTGGCGTAATGGTGGCTAGCTGCCTACCCTTTGTGCTTGGTCTCTTGGTCTATGAGAAGTGAGAAGCTCATTGACGAATGTTGATTTTCTAATTTTCATTTTCGATGATACCTTTTAGCGCTGTATGTTTCCATTTGAATTTCAGAGCATTCTTGGTGAGGGCGGCGCAATTAATCGCTCGTCAATGATGAGTAGAACAATGGACTCTTCAATCGCGGAAGCGGAAGAGAGTAGTACTATGAATAGGTTGGTCATTATTATTATTATTATTCTTATTATTATAAAAATAATTATTATTTTGTTGTGTTTTTGTTAGCCTTTGTGCCTACAATTTTTCTCTGCTCTGGATTTACTACTTGATTTGCTGTAGAAATGGGCTGAATATGGGCTTGCCTAACTTATTTTTATCTCATATTTACTTTTGTTTATTACCTAAAAATTTTCTAAACTGTGATTGTGACAAAAGGACGCATTATTCGGCTGTACCTGTCCAATTACTTCGGCTGAGGTCAAGTAGTGGGGAAAATTTTCTTACCCTTCCACAAAATTGGTTTATGACCCTATAGAGGTCATTCCATCGTTTTTTCACCTTTACACATTTGCAGACGTGGTTTACGTTATCGATTTAGAACGATGCCCGCAATCACTCCCAATCCTCGTGACGAGAATTTGGATTCTTCTATGAAGTGATAATTTTCAACTTCATTTTTTTTTTTTGATAAGAAAGCAGTTGTTATTTATAGATTAGGATTGTGGATACAACTAACTCACAATATCCTGAATATCGTTGTTCTCACCGGTTTGTAAAGTATTCTCTAAAGTAGTTAACTTTTGCTGTTGCGTTTGCTTATTGGTCAAACTTCTCTTATTTAGCACGGTTCTGTTATTGGTTGTATTTGTATTTGTATAGTTCGCATTTCTGTTTCGCTCGTGTATACGCGATTTAGCAATTAACAAAAAACATTAACACTAACATTACGCACATAAAATGTCGCACAATTTTTTTTCTTTGTGCCTAATTTACATTGCTGAACAAGTCGCCGTACCGTACTTGTTGAACCAATTTGGAAAGCACGCTATTGAAGTTCAAAGTTGTAATTGTTAAATATTTATTCATTTTTGTTTGTTTCAGCAACAGTCGTATGTCAATGGCCTCACGTACCGGAATGCGATCCCTTGCAGCGGCATACAATGCGGTCGATCAGTATACGGTAGGTTTTATTGATTATTAGGTTTATTGATTGATTTTTATGATCAGTTATAGTGCCTAATTATGTTATTATTGGCCTCTCCTGTCATTGTTTCTTTTTTATTGCGTGAATGCCAGATTGTTCTAACGTGAAAAGGACAATGTTTCAATGAATTTACTAATGTAACTGTTATTCGGATGGCTTTGTTTTTAAGAGATCACTTTTTCTTTTTGTGGGTGCTATTCATGCAATACGTACGTAGACCGTTCGAATAATGTCAGAAGGTTTCCAAGGTTTGTGGGGGCTTTGGGCTTCAGATAAGCTCTGTTTTTTGGAACTCGACGTAAATCCTTAGTCCTTAGTGAGGTTTTGTCGACATACATTACATTGAGGTTTTATTTATAACATTACCCTTGACGCATTAGTGTCAAGGTTCAAGGCAGTATTTCGATTAATAAATAAACAATTACAATGTTTTATATTCCTTTGTTTAGTCCCATCCCACCAAGAACCCAGAAAAGGACCAAGGACTAATGAGCAAATTGTGGAATTTTGTCGGAAGCGTTTAATTTAATTTACTTTATTTTAATTCCAATTTGCCCCCTTTTGAATTCATCTGTTGGTTTGGTTTGAGGCTTGACGGCTTGCCAATGTTGAATGTTATGATCTGATATATGCCTTATTATTATATTATTATTTTTTTGTATAATGTAATGTACGGTGCCCTTGCGCTAACGTTAACTGATATTGCCTAAGTTTGCGCTCTTTGAAGTTAATGGTAATTTTTGTATTTATACTCTTGGTTACATTCCTTTGCATCTCATAGCACCAAATGATTGTTACTTTTACGTAAGTGGTTACTTTGTTTTATGAACTTTCGTTATTAGGGGCTAATTTAGTACATTATTATCGTGTTATTGCTAATGAGACCTTGTTTGTTAGCAGTGCCCTTGTTTTAAATGAGTTCGGGATTGATTTTCCGAAAGAAAACCATGCAAATTCATCGTTCGGGTTGGACATTTTGGAAACGTTCTAATGCTTTTGCATTTTTAATTCATACTGTATTTTTTGTTTCTCCAAGCATTTTAGAACGCATGTCCATTGAACTTTGCATGCTGGTGTTTGTTTCTTGTGATCTAAAAGGAAAATGAGTAAAGTTCGTACTGTGTTGTTTTTATTGAATGAACTTTGATTAATATTCATAGGTTGATGTTGGAATAGTTTATTTTTAGAAAATTGACAAATACAAATTAACAACCAAAATGCACTGGGATTTATGCGGAGTGAAGTTATGCGGACGAGTATGATGCTAGGAAGGTTATTTTTAATGTACTTAGAACTTGGAAAATAGTACATTTGCTAGCGAAAAAATTGAAGTGTTTAAATTGTCAATTATGAGCTGCAGTAGGTTAGTTACTGTACGTGTTAATGAACCTGTATCAATGATAAACGTTTTGATTAGGTCACGGAATTGGGGAAGCAGGCATGAAAGTCGTGGTTTGTTCTTTAGATTTAGATGCAAGGCAGACATTGATTATGGGTGATAACTGATAACAGAGTACTGTTTTGTAACGTGCTTCTATCTTCTATCAAAGCAAAATAACTGTTTTGGATGTAGGCTACACGTATAACAATGCTTTTAGATAATTAGCGATCTGTAATAAGAGAACGCCAAAATACGGTTTCACAAATATTGATGAAGAAAATGAACCACAAATATGATATAAATAGAAGTTGTGTTAATCGGCCAAGTCAGGAACTCTTCCATTGAGTTTATCGAATTTTTGTTCGAGGAATGACATTGCTCCAACACTGTCTTCTTGCTCTGAAATTAGTTGTGGTTTTATATAAAATGAAAGAGCGCCGCTCACTTATTGTTAGGGTGAAACGGGGCGCCAAGGCTGCGCGGCGCACCAGTGACGCGCATTTTTGAGGAACAGCTGAAGGCGCGCCTCATGTGTGCCAACTGAAATCATACACAATACGCGCCCTGGCTCACCCAGGTATTGTCTGACCGTCTGACGCTCCGCAGTTCAGGAGTATTTTTTTGCTCGACGACTACTCTATGTTTGCGTTGTAGGTTGTAGGCGATGCTCAGTGTAGCCAAGTACGCGTGCAACACCTGTGTAGTGGTTCAACCTGAGGAGCGGTAAATAACCTTCCACATTTTTTGGCCGGTCCCTACTAAAGTGGCGCCGTCTTTAGGTATACGTATACAGTATACTCACGTGTGAGCAGTTCAATTTGTTTGTATTGACGTCTGATTTTGCTCTTGAGCGCTGCGTTATCATCTCGTAAACTTTCGACTTCTGCCATTGCTTCACGATATTGAGCCTCCCAGTTGTCGCCCAGATATTCCTAAAAGTTTATAATAATGAGGATTCAAAACAAGGTACATTAATTAAAAATATGAATGTCTTGACAAATTTTTGAAAGGTATGCGAGAGTCTCCTCATAGAACCTTAAGGTATGCAGTTCACGATTTTTGAACTCTTCCGTGGAATATTCCGCGCGCATGGTGCGCCGCAACCGCGCGCACATCCTGGGAGCGAGTTTGACCGCGACCACTACTTGCGGCCGTATTTTTTACGCGGAGACCTTGCGCTGCACCGGGCTAATTGTGTGCTTTTCGTCTAATTACATGCCTAATTATCCTCTCCCACCTGTTGTTTACTGTTCCTCTCCATAATAGCAATTGTGGCCAGAGCAGTGTCCAATTCGTGTTGACAGTGTGACAATTGAGATTGCAAATCATCTTTGCTCCTTTGTAATGCTGCCATTCTGCTGCTGCGCAACTCTTTTTCGTGCTGCGACTCTTCAATCCGGTCCACCAATTTGCGCCTGAAATCACACGCATGCAAATGGTAGCACGCGAGTTTTTACGCGGAGGCTTCGCGCTGCGCTGACCTAACAATAAGCATGCAAATTCTAGTTTCTATATGTGTGTACGCAAAACTTCGGTTTTGCACTTGTTGAACATTTTTGTTTCTCTACAATAGCCTACTTCTCGTACTCATTATAATTTACTTCTGTTTTGCACTCGCGGAAATTCAAATAATTTGCTTCGAGGAAGTCTGACTTTTCGTCTTCAATTATCTGTTTGTTCTCCTTAATTTGCTCTTCGAATCGTTTCTGCCAGTGTTCGGTTTCCGATTGGTGCTTTTTGATGCGAAGTTCAGCCGTCTAAAATAGAAATAATTGAATTCCTTTACTTTAGTGACTTCCCCCGTAGCAGGCTGTCCAAAAGAAATCAAATCATACCATCATCATTGGACAATTACACATATATATTACATTTATTAAATAAACACAAGGTATAAACGAAACCATTTGTACTGTAGTCGATTGCAATCGGGTAAAAGAAATATTTTACAAGTCATAGTATTTCTAAATTATTGGCGACATTGTATTGTTCTGGGCCACGACTAATAATTTTTGTCTCACAGAGTCGATAATTTCCACATTGGCAAGCTCAAATAAATTTATTGGCAACTCGAAAGCCAAGCCAGGTACCCTAAGTGGTGGTGCAGTAAAGACACCATCACTAATAAGGGACCGTGTGTATTACAATAAGATTACATAGGAAACACTATATACTAGTATCAAACATATTGGGAAACTAAGAACTTAAGAAATAATGCAGAATTAAGTAACATACTAATAATAGCGTATTCAGGGTTCTTAATTGAACCTCTTGGAAAACTCTTCACTTAGAGCGGGTATTCTTTCATTATGCTTTCATGAATGCATCTGTAAAATGGGAGTTTAATTCTGGTTGAACAGCTGATGGCAACTGTTCTTTCTCAACAATTGTATCCTAACGGGCAATTGAGGGGATGGCAATTGTAACTGCGGTTCCTCACGTGTCTTTTCGATTGGAGAAGTTGGTTCTTTGATCTCTGGCACATACGGGGTCAAAGGTTGTTCTCGAGCAGCTTGACGACGACGAGAACTCTCTCTTCGGAGTTTCAGTCTGGGGTTGAGCCAATCGGCGAGTTCCTTCAGGCAACGGTTGCAGGTTTTCCCCACGGCATGGAAAGAATCGGGCGAGTGAGCCAAAACTTTGGTTGCAATATCAAAATCATTACTCACCCGATCCGTTTCCTTCGCGTTGAGCAGTACAAAATGGTCCTTGAGCTCGTTCCGACGAAATCCTTCAGTTCGCGAATTTGTTGCACCTGGCTGGAGCTCTATTTTTGAGATCAGGTTGAGGGGTCGAATGGTTCGAATGGTTAGAGGGTCTCGAATGGTTAGAGGGGTGAATGGTTAGACAGGTCTTACTTACTAAATGCTAATCTTCTCTGTACTTTACTTTTTTGTATCGCTAATTTTTGTATTCTAACCTGTTGTGCCTTTTCAGCTCTCTCCAATTCCTTTGAGATTCGTTCGACATCGTTTGCCAAGGTCCGAACTTGTCGCGATAAAGAATCCTTTTCCTAAACAAAAATTAAGGACAAACACGCGGAGGTTTCTAGGATTGGCTGCCCAGAAGCTGCCGGAGCGTGCCATGTGCTCCAACTGAAGCACGGGTGATTTTGTTCGCGCACTGGTGGCGCACCACTGTCGCAGCGAAGATTGCCAGCCGCATTTCCCATGGAAAGTGACCCGACGCGGGGGAGTGGTGCGCGGTCCACTGACATATAATAAAGCAATGGACAAACTTGTTCAACGGCTGTAAGCGATGTCTTGTACACGTCCATTTCACGATTCTTCAAGTTCAGCTCCGTTTTGGTGTCCTGTGAAAACATGGTTTCACAAAAGTCTCGTCGATGCTACTTGTTTTGCAATCAGGAAAATAATTTTAACCTGTGTATGGCAGTTTTCGTATACATTTTTTTTTTACGTGAGCACACACCACATTTACACACCCCTGTGAGACATTTACCCTTGTCGAGAACATTAGACTATGATACAATGGCCTAGTGAGTACTAACCTATTACATCATATCATGAAAACTAAACAAAATCAATATCTCTAAACCTCTAACCTGCAACTGTCTCTCCAATTCCTTAATTTTTCGCTCGTGCTCGGAAACACTCGACGACGATGGAACTCTTGATAGAGTCGTTGAAGAATACATATTGGAATGGATGTCCGGTTCCGTTTCCCTAAATATTAAATGGTGTTTATAATTATGCTTACCGTACCCATTACGGTACCAGTCTACAGTAAGACACCCAAAATAACACAAAAGAGGGCATGACTAGGCATTTAAACATTCAAAGGTAACTATAGGAATACCATGTGCCATTGCTACCTAACTAACCTAATTGCAGTGCAGTGCGCACTCTCTGCAATCTAGACGGACACGGTTAGCAGCTACAGTAAATAGCTAGTCAACCTAGTGTATACGGTATACCCAGTTTTCCGTTTCGCAATATTTGATGTGGAATTGCGAAGACTGGATCGTTTGCTGAATTTTTATCTTTTGTTATTTTTATTTTGATAGAATTTTATAAATTATAAACTGCTTTAAAAATTTTTGTTGGCTTGCGTCTATTGGGTTGTTTGACATAACGACATGGGGCGATATGTTCAAGCTCAGATGTGAATTGTTCCTGTTATACGATCTATAATTTAGTCAAATTTTGCTCAGTGCACTTGCTAGATATGAGCTAGGGTTGCGACCATAGTTTTTTTTTGAGAGAAATTATCCACCAAAAACGTTTTTTTTGCTGCGATGATTGTTGAACGTGGTCAGTGAACCTCCTCAACTCGTTCAGAATATGCAAATTTCTTGAAACTCAGGAAAGTACCGTATTCTAACTCTCACCGTCGCCTGACCATAGTCCTGATCGAGCTAAAGGAACCCATTGAAGAAAGTGAATATTGTCTTCCGATAGTGCCCAATCCAGAATGGGATGACATTGACATCCGACCGATACTACCACGACCGGTATCTGCAAATACTAACAGAAGAATTTGGAGATTTCTTGAAAGACTCACAACTCTGCAGTGAGAGAATGTACATGGCTATCCGACATCTTTATGAAATTCTCAAAAAAAGATGAGAACCTCGATGACACAATGCTTTCTTTACAATTGTTGCAAGTACAATTATTATATGGATGAAATTTCACGTGTGAAAGCATTTTACGAAAATGCCCACATGAAGTACCAAATGAAGATTTAATTAACAATAATATAAAAGCCATATGTAGGTACTAAACATACAGTAATCCGAGTCGACACTGTTCTCTCGATCCATTCGATTGAGACTTATTGTGGAATCACTGTGTTCCAGTTTCATCTTTTGACAAGTATTCTCACTTTCCAGTCTGGAAAATATTCTTGATGTCGCTATGCTGACCATAAGGCATAAGGTATCCCAATCCCAAGTTACTTTAAAAGCTGTCGTCAAGAGTCAGATAAGAACTTGGGCTACGTGTGTCTCGTCATCTACTCGACCCGTAATTCCGAGGATGGAATACTTCTTCTTGTGGCCCGGAGTGTCTCGCCTTTCTCGACGAGATTATTCCTAGCCAGAGGCTGGCAATATATCGGCCGGTCTCTTCACCGCCATTGATTTTCCCTTGTCAATGAGCGCATGGAGAGGAGAGAGCGAGGTCAGCGGCAGGCAAGAACACATCGCCACTCACACTCGCTCCCCAAACCACAGGACACTACCATTCCTACTTCCACTCATATTCATATTCCAAGCCCGGGCCATCGTACTGATGAGAACCAGCCCGGGCAAAATCCTCGTCTACGATCGGGTCGAAACGGGGTATGTGCCTTGCACAGTCTAATTCTATTATATTCCATTCTATACTGAACAACTGTTACGACAACGTGCGTTGGTGCCCAATGCGCCTAGGCACATATGACATATGCCCAGCTTCGGCGAGGTACTCATGGTTTTCACTAGAACCCTTTAGACCCCAGCTGCGAAGGTACCTACTAATCAATAAACGTCCTAATGAACAATATTAAAAGTTCATCTGACTTGCTGTTCTTCTTCTTCACTTCGTCCAGCTGATCTTTTAAGGCGGTCACTCGACTTGTATGTGATTCCTTCAAATCGCGCACACATTCTTGCATAAGGGACTCCTGTAAATAGATAAAAAAAGAAGGTTTCCCAACAGGGTCCGCACAATTAGCTTGATTATTTCCTTCTGATAATTTGACCATTCGAGCGATCTGTTGATCTGTATATCATTTTTATTCCATCATTTTTTTCTTATTTTACAGTATTAGGTTGAAAACCTAAAAAGTACCTTGTCAGCCAATTTCTTCTCCAGTTTTCGAATTGTGTTGTCCCGGTCACGGACTGTGTCTTTCTGAATTAATATATTTACATTGTCGAACATCGGGGATGCGTTGCGAAAACCTGGCGCAATAACGTCGTGCGGCGAAAGGCTGGCCCGAACACCGGACGAAAAGGTGGAAATCGGTGCGTGACGACTTGGCACTAACTTCGCCGGGTTTTTGCAAAAAATGACACTTATAGTTGGTGTCCGAGACGTGTCGAGTTTGAGGCACAGTCTGGGCGAGGTGAGTGTGCAGAGGTGTACGAACCTAGCCTTTTTGCGGCGTACGATTGAAAGTACCCGTATTTTTCACAAATAGAAACCTTCTCACCAAACTATCATATTTGTCGATCATCTTGGACACTTGCTCGGCCGTGTGCTTATTCTCGTCTTTAACTCTCTCACATTCACGCTCAATCTAAAGTAAAGAAGTAATATTATCTTCGCTTTTGAATCTCAAGCAGTACTTAGCCCTCATGGCTCCTAGGCAATTGTGAAAAAATGGAGCAGATTATCTTAGCGCTTTGAGCTACACGAATCTCAAGCAGTATGCGGCGCATCTACCCGACTTACTCAATGTTCTCGTCCATTTATTTCCCGAGCTGAGCTCATTGAATGATTTCAATCAACCTAATTATTGATTAAATTCAAATACCTTCCTCCTCAAGTTCCTTTCTTCATTGACAAGCGAATCGTTTTTCGTCATCCTTTCCTAAATCGTTTTATTTGCGATTAGGTCATAATTTACTTGGAATAATGAACCACTGCATTCAGGGAATGTACGCAGTCCATAGTACATGAACTGGAGGGGACCTACGCAGTCAAGATCAGTCCTAAAATATGATTATTGGAAAAAAAACCGACATTTAACTCGGAAATTGTCTTCTGAAGTTCTGAAATGAGATCCGATTGTCTTTTTGCTCGATCCACGTGGTCACCTTCGCCTGATTCCAATCTAAAACCGGGCGTTGATGACTTTTTTTTTTAAATAAAGATAATAAGGTTTCTTTCCAAGTATGGTGAAAATTTACAGTATATTGGAACTACACGAGAATATAATTTTAATTTTACATATTATGTATGTAGGTTTCGTGCAGAAATACGGTGTTATTGACGGAATCACACCGAATTTTTGGGATACTTGGAATCCCCATAAACGTTTTCTTCTTATTAATTGGATACCTTATCCCGGAAATAACGAAAGTAACCCCGAGCATGCTTTCAGTTCGATGCAAAATCACAATGTGAAACATGCTATGTAAAGTAAGGATGGTTGTCCGGTTGACGAATATGAAAATTGGCACTAGCACCTTTATTGAGCGTATCACGATATCACAAATAGTGCAATTAACACACTCAAAAGGTGACCCGATACCACGCTTCAAAATACTGACAAGGGACCAAACTGAACACAAACTAAAGAACACTAAACATAACATATTCAATATCATAATAAGAGCACCTTACTTTGCAATTTGCAGCCTCAACTTGTTGGCGTCGTCTTCCATTTTCTGAATCTTTGCTTCCATCTCAGAGACAGTAATTTGTGAGTTTTGGTATTCCGTTTGCACGCCCTGACGACATTCCCTCTCACGTTCTAGTGCCTCTTTGGTCTGAAAGGGAATTTTAGAGATATTAAATTTATCTTTATGAGTTTTAGTAAATCAGTTAATGTAAAGCAATCACGAGGAGTTAGCTCATAAACGTAAACTTCGAGTTTCGACTGGGGAATGGAACTTCCGTGCGCACGAACTTCCGAAGAACTGTTGGTGC
Source organism: Pelodera strongyloides (assembly GCA_036852015.1). Classification (NCBI taxonomy): domain Eukaryota; kingdom Metazoa; phylum Nematoda; class Chromadorea; order Rhabditida; family Rhabditidae; genus Pelodera; species Pelodera strongyloides. Next base: position 10,296 of record JAANDG010000133.1, on the reverse strand, counting down.
GAACGCAAGTAGCGAGGACTTACTTGGCACGGAAGTTCCGAGCGCACGGAAATGTTGATGAAACCGGACTCAGATCTCAAAACCCCCATCCATTTTCTTATGGGTCGGTGATGAGTGAAATTCAACCTCCCACCTTTGCCAGCTCTTTCTCAAGTTCCGCCCGTTCCATTTCAATACGTTCGAAACGGCGTTCATAATCTCGGAGTATTTCGGTCATTTTCTAAAGAATGATAAGTTAGAGTTTTTTTTACAGCTTTCAACTTGTACCTAACACCTACTATTTTCAATCCTATATCTATAAGTACCTATAAATACTCAACTCAAACGGGGACTTCACGTCCTTCACGACGTCCTTCACGACGTCCTTCACGACGCCCATGGGGAACGAGCGGGAAACGAACCCAATTTTTCGAACCCTATTCTCATAAAACATTACCAAAATCTTCTGATGTTGTTCCTTGTACTTCTTCTCCAACATGTCGAAAATCTCCTCGTTATTCTGCATATCTTCCTTCATTTCACGCAATTCGCGTGCCTTTTCTTGAATCGCCTGAGCAATACGGGGATGAAATATAAAACAGAAAACATACGACCTGAGGCCATATTCACCACTCCGATTCCCTCGGGGAATTATTCCCTGGTGACAGACACAGAGAAAAAGACGGAGAATTCCCTATGGGGAATCGAGTGGTGAATATGGAATATGGCCTCAGGTACGGCACTCGATTTACAGAAGAGGTACATTTTCCTCCACGTCTGTCTCTTCGGCAAAACCGCCAGCCTAGGGAGGAATCGAACCCGTGACATTCAGTGCCGCTCTCCGGAGCAACTTATCAGAATATGGGCTTGCTGCCTATCAATTTTCAATGAATCAGCATGCAGAAACCAGGAACTTACTTGTTCCGCCACCCGTTTCTCTTCATCTGCTTTTCTGCGAACGCGTTCTTCTTCTACTCGAGCACTTTCGATCATCTGTGAAAAGATATTTACATCAAGATCAAGGAGGACTACGATAGACACAGTCGGTCTGGGTCGGCAGATGCTTCCAATTGTCGTATCGATAAGTAAATAATAATTAAATATTTATGTCACGAAGAAAACGGAATTTTATCTACGAGCTGGGACCGAGCTCGCGCTTTTGTAGTAGCTACACTAACACTACCCATATACTTAACGTCTGTTCATCTGAGAATCTAGCAGAGATATTGTTTCCTTGAAAATTCAACAATTAATTATGGTAATTACAATAATTGCCCACCTGTGCCAATTGCTCCCGTTCCTGTTCGATCTCTTCTTGTCGTTGTAATAATTCTTCTTTTTCTTCCTCAAGTTCTTTGATTTTCTCCTTTTCACGTTCTCGTGGAATTAGATGGTTGACATGGAAATCGCATACATTTTAAAGCGGTAGGACACGTGGTTTGTGAAAACCGTCCTGGGCAACTGCATTATCATGTGTTATGTGGAAATTTCTATGCGAAAAAACACGAGACTTACCCAAGAAAGCAACTTAAACCATGGCCAGTCGCACACTTGATTGAAGGCACGTACATTGTCTTGAATAGTGAAGATAGCGTCCCTAAAAATAGAAAAGTAACGGGTTTAAAGGGACAGGCCCATCAAAGTAAACCTATATTTACGATACGTCCATAGTGACTATCAAGCATTTTTATTACAATATATACAAACTAAATTTCACATTTATTTGCCATTGAAAACTTTTTTCCGATGCGCTCTGCTCAAATGTATACCGTAGAGCCGCAAATATCCTTGTCGTCAATGCAAATTTATCGTGAAATTATAATGCGATTAAAATTTGCATATATAGCTTTGAAATCTGCAGTTTTATGGTATACATTTGAGCAGAGAGCATTGGAAAAAAAGTTGTCTAGGGCGAATAATGGTGAAATTTAGTTTGTATATATTGTAATAAAAATGCTTGATAGTCACTATGGACGTATCGTAAATATAGGTTTACTTTGATGGGCCTGTCCCTTTAAACATAATCTTAGGACAACAGAATGACCGTCTGCTCAAGTTCAGACTCTCACAAAACGGAACCAATCTCAAAGGGTCTCTAATTGGTTGCCAAGTGGTTAGTGACCCGTCGCGAACTGCTTTTTCTGTCGTTTAAACATTTTGGCGGATGTTACTGACACGGTTCTTCATTGGATCCTATCATTTACCTTCTTCTCTCCCTTCGATCGCAGTCTTTTTCCATTAAATAGGTTCTGATGTGGGTTTGAAGTCCAGTCAGCAATTGACTAATGTAATTCTTTCGCTGTTCTTCCAACTAAAGAAGCAAGATGTTGCATATTTTTTAAACAGTTCTATTAACCACATAGGACTGAATATAATTACAAAAATATGTATTTTATTTTTTTTTCCTTAAAATCATACAGACCCTGTAGCTTTCTATTCAACAGTTTACCGTACCTAATGCCTGTTTTGAAAATGTTTTTATATTGCAAGATGAAAACCACCTCAGAGACGACGCCAACTTTGCAGAATATTTTTGTGTTTCCAATTTGAAAACGCTCATCAGAAAGGTTGAGTGTGTTACACAGTTCCACTGCGCCCAAACGACCTCGTCCCGAAAATTCTGCACCGCCCAGGATACCTTGAAATACGGTATTTATTGTACAACAACATAAATGTATTATGAGTTTTGGTTGCAAACGAAAAATTGGCGTTTCGGTCGAGCGGGGATCGAACCCGCATCTTCAGCTATCCGGGCCAATGCATTTACCATTATGCTACCGGCACCCACCACCAACGATTGTTCGCATAAATGTAAGTAAAACAGGCACTGAAATAATACAGTGCATATCACATACATAGAATAGAAGGATCGAGTACTGTGCTACAAATGATTGTGTTCTATACATTCTTGAATTACTTTACATTCTCGAATACAAACCTTATTAGCCTTATTGGTGTTTAAATGAATATACCGTATCTTTGCACAAAATCGTCAAATTGCAATCGATTCGGAAATCCTTGGCGGCAAATTCGAATTCCCTCGAGCACTCCATTGCACCTGAAAATTAATGGAAATGCACATGTGAAAAGGGTTCTGGAATATTTTTTCCATTATGAGGAGCTTGTTTTGGATATGACATGACTTAAAGCGAACTGACGGCTCCTTTGGAAAATTTGCATATGATAAGCAAATCCTATGTATCCTATGCTAATTTTGTACGATCGTCCACGGCAATCGTACAAAATTAGCATAGGATACATAGGATTGGCTTATCATATGCAAATTTTCCAAAGGAGCCGTCAGTTCGCTTTAACACTTTAATTGAGTACTATTGTACATACTCGTCTCACATGCGCTAAATTACAGTCAAGAAGTAGTCAGTAAGTTACAGTAAATGTCAAATATTAGTGTTGGTTGCTGTCCAACCGAAAACCGAAAAGTACATACAGTATATGTATATAACAAGATGAACACTAACTTTAGCTGGTGGAGAACCATCGGGCCACAGATGTTACCGGGGACTTGGTCGTGATTCGGTACAATACATCGGATGAAATGGGCAGAAGACGAGTTGAGGGTATCCAGAAGACTGGACAGTTGATTCTGAAAATCGATTCCACATGCAACTGTTTACTAGCTCAGTATTGATTGTTTAATGATTATTATTATATGTTATAATCAAGTCATGCCGGTAAAATGTTCCACTAATTGAATTGCGTTGAACCATGATTGGTCCCACAATATTGATTTACGCTAGCACGGTAGCATGTGCGAAACTAAAACATCAAGGAGATTTTTATATTAGACAACCGGTAACATTGCAAGTAAAAAGACTAACCTTGTATACATAAGACACGGTGTTGGTGGCCAATCCACCTCTTCGCGAGCGGGTCATCTCGTCGACTAAATATAACATAAGAAGAGTAACATTGTAAAGAATAAAACATTTCATAACAGGTTTAGTTACCCAAATTTGAGGTAATTATTCTGGCCCTGATGATGTCGTAGGATTCTCTTTAGACCGTCAGCCCAGCATTTTACTGCACTGACAGTTCAGGTTCAGGTTCAGGGGCCCCTTTCTTCGTCTTTTTTCAGAATAAATGAAGATTGTTATGAAAACAGTCGATTACCCATACTAATTCTCTTGACATTATACACCTTGCAAAGTTACCCCAGGCACAGAATTCAATGTTGCATACGATGATAGAAACGAAAAAATATGATATTAGGCACCCTACTCGGTCGAACGGGAATATCATTGTACACTAGAAGACTTCTGTCGCAGCTACAGAAACCTTGGACTCTTGGACCACGCCCATAAGTTAGGTTAAGTACTGTACTCTCTACTAACCCCTACCAATTGGTGGGAAGAGCTTCGACACGAGTGGATGTGTGCTCTCTGACATCAACTCTAGCACGCTCTGCTCTACCGCGTCCTTGTTCTTTTCCAACCATCCGTCGATGTTGTAGTCAACCTAAATGGTGGAAATTATCATCATACATTACATTATTAATAAATTATTACGCTTACAAATAATTTATGAAGATAAATGTAATGCCACGCAGCAGTGGTGGCAACTGTTGGTGGCACTGTTTATCCCCTATTTTTCCAAAACAAGTGTCACCTTTACCTTTTTGCTACAGATCTTTGGGACGTGATGCAAAGTACAAACTAATAGTAACTTTTTTAAAATTAACTACTATGCTATTAAGCGCAAACGTGTTTCCACTAAAGTTCATCTATTTCTATCTATATAATGACGTCAATAAAATAATAAACTCGGGCAATAAAATACAGTAATAGCTTTAATTCTCGAAAAATGTTACTAGGTTGCATCCGGGTTTAATTAGTTTACGGTACGAAACCCGTTTTTGTTTAAAAAGTTCGTACGCAAGATAAATGTGTTCAATATAAAACACAGAATAAGAAAAAAAGTCACGTAAATCACGTAAAAAGGCACTAAAGGGCACTCGTCATTAATTCTGTCCTTCAAGAATAGAATGTTCCAAAAGTTCCTTATAGAAATCTGTGGATCTAACACTCCTATTCTGGAACACCTTGCTTTTGAAACGGTATAACATCCGGTTTTTGGAGCGTATGTTGGACGCGGTATTCCTATGTAGTAATGTAGTAGACAAGGACTAGAGACGTTTATAATTTGTAAGGTAACCTTGGGGGAAAGGTATAAATAATATTTGTAATATCTTTTCCATTGGAATTTTTTTTAAATTAAAACGGATATGAATTGTCAACGGCAGTATTCGCGTTGTTATCAAACGTCACACATTGTTTGACATCGATTATACTTTTCGAAATAATTATTATTTGTTTAGGCCGGTTAGATGGACCAATCCTCCTCCATCCCTTTGTAAAGTACAAAAAAAAAAAAAAAAAAACCCACCTCTCCCGCATAGTGCTTGATTGCAAAATGGTTAACCGTTTGGACCCTAAATACGTTGTTTTATAGATCGCCCTTATTCATAGAGCTCGTTCAAAAGCCGTTCAAACTGTTGATCTTTTAATATGAACATGCAATACTAACGATAATATGAATAAACCAAAAACGCGGGATTGCCTTACTAGAACTGGCTTACTATCAATAAAATATGTTGCAGTTCTGGGAAAGGTACAAGTTGTAAGACAATTTTCAGGCAGCATTTCTGATACTCTTCATTGCACAAACCTGCGAAGTCTCACTTTAATTTTTTGTTACTTGATGAAATCGAAAAAAGTTGAAAAATGAATGACCAACCGTTGTGACTGTTTACTCTTCTTGAATTGTGGATAGTCGGCGAGATTTCTGGAGAATTTCTCCAAAAGTGACATATCGGAACCATTGGGGACCACGCACTCCTCTTCTAGGAGACTCAGAAGACCCAGCGGCTGAAATTACGGAAACTGGTTTAGTTACCCAAGTTTGAGGTTAATCCTTGAAACGGTTCGAAATTACACAGACCTGTTGCTTGAACTGGTTCACGTTGAAAAGATCTCGTACACTCATGAAAATGCACAAAATCATTTATGTTTGAGCTCTTTTGTGACTTTTTGCTCGCATTTGTTTCTTTTACTAATAATAACAGGTGCTGAACTAGCTGAATTTAATGTTGTAGGCGGGTAGTAATCGGCAATTATTAATCAAAATATCAGGAAATATTTGTAGAAACCTAGAATTTATATAGATGCAAGAAGGTTACTGCACTGTGTGTGTGTGTGGTCTCGGTGCCTATTTATTAGCGGTTTTACATACTTTTAATAAGCGAATCATTTTGTTAGCATGGTGTTGAAAACCTGCGCATTATATTGTGGTATCGAAAAGCACTATATTCAAATTTTCTACATTCGAATAAAGGTTATTATTATACGAATCGATACTCCCGCCGGGTTTAAAGCGAAATGCCAGCTCCTTTGGAAAATTAGCATATGATAAGCAAATCCTATGTATCCTATGCTAATTTTGTACGATCGTCCATGGCAATCGTACAAAATTAGCATAGGATACATAGGATTTGCTTATCATATGCAAATTTTCCAAAGGAGCTGGCATTTCGCTTTAATGTTTGATTTACCAATCTCTCTCAAAATGCTCATAAATCACAACTTTTCGATAATGACCCTAAAAATTTAACAACCTTGCTCCAAGCTGTTTTAGTACCTTGTAATGACAAGTTTTTAGAAGCGTTGCCAGTAATTAAAATCGTTGACGGATTATTTATAACAGCTTCTTAATTTCCGCTTTGAGATTTACAATTTCCGGAATTTTACATATTTTCATGAAACTTTAAACGAGCTCAAGTATAAACTTGGCACTTTTTAGCTACAGTCCTTTGACTTGCTAAAATATTATAGTTACGTACTTCATAAAGTTATAGTTAGCCTGCAGCCTGCTCATATGTTATTCTAAAATAAGACCAACACTGAAAATACTTTGAGAATTAGCTTTATGTATTTATGACCTTATTTATCTTTCCTTGAAAACCACAAATGACCTCTAACGATAATGGTTAGTATTGCGGGAGGGGGGATCTAACCAGCGAACCGATCTCTCCACCTCGAGGCAGCGCCTTACCACTGCGCCACGGCTTATTGGATAACACCACAGACACCCGGACACCACTGGACACCTTCAGCTAAACATGTGACAATTTCAAATATTAGAAAAGTTAAAGTGGTGTCAAATGGTGTCCATGGTGTATTATCCAATAGGCCCTGCGCCTACACCATTACTAATATTTGCCCTACCTTCTCAATTATGCCGATTGTGGGTTGGAGATCGTTGGCAAAGTCAATATGCTCCCATTTGATTCCCTCTTGTAAATATTCGCTTTGTTCTTTCACAAACATAAAGTGATTGAAGAATTGTTGCAGTTTTTCATTCGTGTAGTTGATGCAAAACTGCTCGAAGCTGTTCTTCTGAAAGAAAATAAAATTAAGGATCTATATATGTTACTAAGACAGCTATGACAAGCTGAAATTTAATGAAGCATAGCCATAATTATTCAATTCAAATTCGATTAGTGTCCAGGCGGATGGGAGCGGCCTAGGCTAGGTTTTTGGTACAGCAACATATTTTGAAGATTATTATTTTTTTATCATAGGCCATAGGGCGAATTCAAAATAACCTTTTTAGGGTAGATAGCAAAAAGAAGCCGACCGAACTCATTTTGGTCGATAACATATTTCTTTCTTTTCTTAAAATAGTTTACTTTCTTTCCATGCAAATTTTGAAAGTTTTTCTTGTACGCGACATCGTCCCCTTATTGTAAACTTCGTATTTACAGAAAAATTAATTTGGAAAATTGTTTTCAGATAAAGAATAATATGTCCAATACAACAGAATTAGCTCCAGAACCCTACACTTGGTGGCAAAACACACTTTTCATTGGCGAATTGGTATGCATTACAAGCGAGGCGATTCTCACGCCAACAATTATTTGGAAATTAATCAAGCGGAAGGCCTTTCATCGGAATTTTAGGTGCATTTTCTACGTTAGATTTGCGACCCGATCGTACCTATACCCCGAAGGCGTTACATGTTACTCTACTGAGTCCGTATTCACCAACATACAGGGAGCCCCCCCCCCCCCCCTAGGGCCACGAGCGCTCTGAATCTCTTCTGCTCACGCAGTCTTTAGCCCCCTGGGGAGGCCAGGGAGGACTCCCTGCATGTTGGTGAATACGGCCTCTGTATTTGCAGTGAACATGCCTCCCAATCGTTTGCTTGGTAAGTATCCAAGCCAAATTAGGCGAAACAAAAATTCTTCCATACATTTATAGAAACTGGTAGTCTTGATGTCGTAGACCAATATACGTGTATTTTTGAGAACGTCTCTGTTTTTTTTTCAAGTTTTGTGGCAAAATCCTATGTATTATGAATTATGACAATGTCATATTTTCAGGTCAATAATGATAGTATCTTGTGTCTGTGCTCTAGTGGAATCCTTATTTCGAATGTTTAAAATATTTGCCATTTTTGAATGGATGTCAGCGCTGAGTGTGGGTGAATTTTCAAATTGTTCTATTTTGTGTATCTTCTAAAAGGTAGTGCTAATGATGTGTACGTACCCGGATAAATTAATGGCTTAACTAAATGGAAAGCGAAAACGTCATCAATAGCAGCTTGAACAGTTGTCAAAATGTTCTTCACATACTTTTCTAACAGTCAGATATATAAATTGTTCAAAACGATGTCAAACACCTCGCCATCACCGAGCACAAAACGTGGGCTTACCGCACTGAGCTACACATTTGGCAAACCAGCCGCGCTTGCTCCAACTGGAATTGAACGCTTTCCCGACCCACATAGGACAAACGTTTTTCGCTATCACGGCTGCGCCGAACAACTTTTTGTGCGCGGCGCTCTTTCATCATACTAGTCTAGCTAATGTAATATAGATACTGAGAAAAAAAAAAACGTAATTTTACTTGTTTAGGAAGATGCCCAGATGCCTGCAGTTATTGGAAAGATGACATATAAATACGGTTATATTTCACTCTTGGTCGAACGATTGATAGCGACAATTTATCGAGAGACTTATTCAAATAATTGTCGCTCGGTTAATTATGCGTTCTTATTCTGCTTGATATCGGTTGGTGACTAGAATGAAAGAAGATTACCGTGGACAAACGACAAAAATGCATGCATATTTAAATTGATAACCTTAGCAATTTAATGGGGAATTCTGTAATTAGTGCAGTTCTAGCTACTACCGTAAGTTCAAGGGCACGTTCGCGAACGTGGAAAGTGCGAAAGTGTAAATCAGGTGCACGGACGCCGAATTCTATGAATGGCACGGTGCAAAACCCATCTTTTACTTTACGCTCAAAGAAAAACCAGTGCAATTTGTCTGTTCGTGCCGAAACCTTTATTTCCAATCCTAGTGTAGAAATCCGCTTATATATGGAACGCGAACGTGACACTTGAATTAAACTTTCGCACTTTACACGTTCGCGAACGTGCGAAAGTTAAAAGCTCTATGCTATGAACTAATTTCAGTCGTCTCCCTCAATACTAATGATAACTCTTCTATATACCTTCCCCAATGCTCGGGAATCATTAACTGGTGTATTCCTCGGGATGATATTCCTACTTCCACTGCTAATATTTCCGGTTGGTAATAGTTATTGCCTTATTGTAACCAATTTTATTAGGAAAAAAACTCAGTTAATTTCCTGTCGCAAAGTTGGGATGACTTTGCTAATTATGCAAATTGAGGGCGGGATAATTATTTATATTTCGGTTTTTACTTGTCGGGTTGATTTTCGATTCAAAGGCATCATTCGAATCAGAATTCCACGCTGATTCGGGCTATAACGAAACAAAATGTCGGAAACAGATAGAAAAAAAGTTAGGTGGATTTGAGGGTTGCATTCTTTTCCAGGTTTACAAGAAAATATGAGCCGAATTAGAGTCAAATTCAAATTAGCATAAGGTCATATAAGCCAAACTTTGTGCGACAAGTAAAAACCGAAGTTTACCCATTATTTACTCCTACTCATTGAATTATTTATGAAAAAGATTTTTTTTAAAAGTTTTAATAAAGTAATAAATCACTATAGAAGAACTATTCATTGTATAATCTTATATTGGTTTAGCAATGTTGCATATGTAATTGTTCTACTAAAAGAGATCGCTAGCCGGCTAGCGTAACAACCATTCATTGTATAAGCTTATATTGGTTTAGCAATGTTGCATATGTAATTGTTCTACTAAAAGAGATCGCTAGCCGGCTAGCGTAACAACCATTCATTGTATAAGCTTATATTGGTTTAGCAATGTTGCATATGTAATTGTTCTACTAAAAGAGATCGCTAGCCG